>JAEANM010010596.1:0-15717 GCA_017656035.1 Myanophis thanlyinensis
GTACCAGAACCTTGAATCGCACCCGGAAGGCCACAGGAAGCCAATGCAGCTCGTGCAGGAAAGATGTAACATGGGAGTTCCAAGGAACTCCCATAATTACCCGCGCGGCTGCATTCTGCACTAGCTGCAGCCTCCAGATGCTCTTCAAGGGGAGCCCCATGTAGAGAGCATTGGCGTAGTCCAGACAGGAGGTTACCAGGGCAGAAGTGACTGTGCGATAAATAGTTTAGATAAATAATCTTAAAAGCAGATTAACAATAATATTTTGATCTAAAATTAAAAACTACAACTTAATTTAAGTTTTAAGCAGTTTCTATAAGTGTTCTTAATGCATGAAACTAGAATCAGGTCAACCTCAAATAAATATTTTTTCTATGTTTTTTTCTTCAGAAAATGAGCCATTTAAAAACTTGCAGGAGAATTTGTTTACTGAAAGTAATTTGTTTACTGAACAGTTTTATTGATTTTTAAAAAATCATTTGTAAAGTTATATGTAATCTCAGGTTGTTTAAAGGTTTCAGAGAGTTAAGGAAAGATTAAGAAAACATTTTAGCTTAATTTTCAGGAGATGGATAATTCCATACCATAATTTGTGAATAAAATGACATGGATGGGATCAGAAATTTCATGATGACACAAATGTTTCGGCCAACAATATAAAATCTGCATCATTATTTGCAAAGTTCTTGTTATTCAATACAGAGACTATAGTTCCATACGTACAACCATCTAAAAAGTTTGCTCTCTTTTCCAAAGTAAATATAGAAACCCCCTCCCATCATAAAAAAAAACCCACAAGCAACGTGCATAAAAACCAGGCAAATATGTCAGGAATAAAAATATACAATTATAAATGTCTCCCATGTTTTAATTAATAAATTAATCTGTTGTATTTGTGCTGACTGAAAAGATGCCTCAATTCTTGTTTGTTTATGTATATGTCTGTACATATGTATGTACGTATGTATGTATTTACTTACATATGTCCTGCCTTTATTAATTATTTTCAAATAATCAATGCATTGAACATATCCAACATACCTTCCTCTTTATATTTTCCCCATGACAATAATCCATAAGGTGAATCAAGTTGAGAGAGACAGTGACTGGCTCAAGGAAAAAAATGGAAATACTTATAAAAATTGTGGGTGGTAAAGACAGTCTTAAGAGAATGATGCATTTTTCCCTTCCATTTGCAGGCAGCCATTCTTCAAACAAAAACAACTTGCTGTAACACAGGGATGTTGTCTAAAAATGCTTCTTTAAAAGCAATTATTTTCACATGTGACAATATACTGATTTTAATCAACACTTTTCTTTACAATTAAACAGATGTGATATATTTACAGTAACTGGACAACATCCCAATAGTTAGAAAAATGTGCATACTTTTCTTGACAGTTGCTTTATTTACAGTAATGCAGTACGCCTCCATTAATTTGTGAACCACCCAGTCACTTAGACAGTGAGATTGGTGGCATCTAAATTTAATAAATAAATGAATTAAATAATACATTTAATCTGCTTTCTACCATAACAAGAATTGTAAGGCTTCAGCCCTCCTAGTACAGATTGAAATCAACACTCTCTACGTGAGAAATTCCTGTACTTTGCAACAAGGATAATAACCCAAAAATGATAATTAATATAGAATAGAATACTCTTTATTGACCAAGTGTGATTGGAAACACAAGGAATTTGTTTGCGGTGTATAAACTCTCAATGTACATACAAACAACTGTGACAAATCATAAATCATAAGATATAATCATAAATGATAAGACACAAACAACAAAATGATAAATCATAAGATACAATTAGGAGAAGGTAATAGGAAACACGAGAAGGATAATAGCAATATCCTTCTCTAGCCCTATTATATGGGTAAATATCCTTAGGCATAAAAGGCAGTGCTGGGGGAATTAGGTGTTCAGCAGAGTGATGGCAGGAGGGGGAAAACTGTCTTTATGTCTAGTTGTTTTGGCATGCAATACCCTGTAGTGGTGTCCTGAGGGGAGGAGTTGAAACAGTTTATGTCCAGGATGTGAGGGGTCTGTAGATATTTTTTCCTTTTTCTGGCTCATGCAGTATACAGGTCCTTAGTGGAAAGCAGGCTAATTGCAATTGTGTTTTCTGCAGTCCTAACTCTCCGTTGAAGTATGTACTTGTCCTGTTTGGTTGCTGTGTCAAACCAGTTATTGAGGTACAAATGACAAACTAAATAATTCCTCTGTAGAACTGTATCAGTGGCTCCTTGGGCAATCTGAGCTTTCTGAGTTGATGCAGGAAGAACATTCTTTGTTGTGTCTTTTTAAATAATGGTTCTAATGTTAGGTGTCCATTTCAAGCCCGGGACTCCATTGAATAAAAGACAATAATTATATAACACTATCAAACAAACAAAATAGGAAACACGAGAAGGATAATAGCAATATCCTATCTGCCTATCCCAGGTCCTTGATATATAGACTTGATACATAGACAAAAATGCCAAATCCAGTCTAAAATCTGATTAACTGTATGACCAGTCATAATAACTAACAGAAGAGCAATGGTGGTTTTGAGATACAGTTATCCCTTTATACTTAGCCATTTCGAAAAATTCACTCCAAGCCTTACTCCCCACTTTGAAATCTTGCTCTGGGCTTGTCCAGGAACTACTTCTGATAGTACTCATGCTTTATTTGCATAAGTCTAATCCATTTTTAAAACAATGATGCTCCTTCCCTTTTTAAACTGCTTACAACACATACAAAGACAATGCAATCTCCACTTGATATGGTAAAGTTACAAGACTTTGTTAATACTGAATAAAACAATTGTCACACTGCTTTTAGCCTGCATGTTTCAGGTAGACATATCTTTATTTTTAATTAATACAGGCATGTTATGACCTTTATGGAAAAAGTATAACTGATAACAACTTTCTTTGACAAATATTATATATAGCACCAACTACCTATAGCCAGCAGGTGGCTCTATATTACACAACCTAGATTAACCATCTATATTAGGAACAATTCTTTTGAAGAGAATGCTCAAAGACCTTTATTTATTTTTATTAAAAAAAACCTGACAAACCAAGCCTGTTAAAAGAGGTTGAAGTAATTTTTTCACCAGGCATATGATAACATCCCTTACACTTCTGGCAAGTCTCTTGTGTTTATATATATACAAATGTGCTGTTAAAAGAAACAATCATGCATACAGACCAAAGTACACATTAATATAGATAATACAGTATAAACAAAGTTAAATGATTGGGGTTTTTTTAAATATATTTTCTCATATAAAACTGGATAAGAAACATGGAGTGTGGGCGTTACTTAAATAATGGAATCTAAAACTATACGTAGGAAAAACTATAGAGTTGTAGACCTTAAATCTTTACATTTCATGTATGAAAGTACTCATATAAATGACATTAATAACCATTATAATATAGTGACTACTAAAGTGCAAGGCCTTTTGAAGACTCAAATAATTATTAGAATTACTCCTACATTGCTTCCTACATCAATGTGCTGTTTTCTAGGAATCTGAAATACAGATATCACCTTTTTATTATTAAACTAAAGCTAAATAGTTTTAGTTTCTTGAACAAAAATATTAACTTTCTTCTCATTTTAGAACTCAAATCATGTAAAAGAACCAGGCCAATATTTCTACACCCCTTTCTATCTCCAAGGGATGGAGTTTGGTCGTAAATTAGCATTTGGAGTTGTCTTAGAATTGGGGAGTCTAAATCTACCTATGGAAGTTCATCTAGCTATTATTGGTCTAATAATTTCTTAGCTAAATCTCTCTATTATACATCCAGGAACAACTTTCTATGAGATAAAAATCCTGTAATCGATCAATCAATCAATCAATCAGTCAGTCAATCAAAACATAAGAGCTGCTTGCTTGGTGAAAGAATGGCTATGAGCAAAATTGTGAGCTTTCCAATTGATTGCAGTCCCCACATAGCCTTTAAAAAATCCCAAATAATTGAGGATTCCACATAATAGAACAGAAAGTATAACAGAGAAATTCACTAAAACATTCATCCTTCCTTTAGTGGAAAGCTCTCCTGGATTTCAGTCCTCTGTGGAAATGGGAGAATTGAGAGAAATCACTCAATTCATTGAAGTGTTCATTGGGAATGATCAGATAGTTCTTGTCTTATGACAGTTCATTTAGTGACCATTGGAAGTTACAACAACCCTGGAAAATGTGACTTATGACCGTTTTTACACTTACAACCATTGCATCATCCCCAGGGTCATGTGATCAAAATTAAGCTGCTTGGCAACTGGTTCAATTTATGATGGTTGTAGTGTCCCAGGGTCACATGATCATCTTTTGTGACCTTCTGACAAGCAAAGTCAATGGAGGATTCACTTAACAACCATGTTACTAATTTAACAACTGCAGTGAGTAGCTAGGATCGCCAACATCCAATGACGGATGTGGAAGAAAAAGGAGAAGAGAGTAACTTAACTGTGGTAAGAAAAGTTGTAAAATGGGGCAAAACCCACTTAACAAATATCTTGCTTAGCAACAGAAATTTTGGGCTCAATTGTGGTTTTAAGTCGAGAACTAATTGTACTTGTAACACATTATTATTACTACTACTGTTAATCCTAATAAGTTAAATGTTCCATACCTGCTCATTCCACCAAACTCTAGGTTGTAACTGTATATAAAAAAGAACATTTTAATACAATTATAATATAAAAATTATTTTATTTATCTTCCTATTAGACATGGTAGGATCATGAAATACAGTAACATGTTACAAACTTTTTAATTGGTGTAATATACAAATTTATATAAATATATATTCAAGATGCTTGGAACACTTCTGCTGACATCAAAATGGTTTCAAATGGAACTATGATTTAATAATATATCAGGCCATAAAAATTCTATTGATAGTGGAAAAACAAGACTCCTATGTCCCAAGGTGGGTATGTATAGGGCTTTCTATTTAATATGTCTGGAAACAGGTTTTCAGGTAAAAATTAAAGGAAAAAGTTTATGTGCATTAACTGCATATCTAATGAAGAGCAGTTTTTCACACTTGCTTCTTTACTTAAGGCACCAGAAATATCAATCTAAAATGTAAGAAGCCTATTTTAAATATAACCAGAACTACTGCAATTCAGACATTCTCTTTTAAACATTAAGTCATCTGCCATAAACATTCCAAAGGCCAACCAGATTTGCAATATTCTAACATTGGCATCTTAGAATATTTATATTCTATTTGTATGCTATTGATAAAATACTGGCATATTTCACTTCCTTGGGATTTGGAGGTATTTTTAACCATATCAATAGATCAAATTGCAACAATGCATTTCTATGTTTCTTTACATACTGTAATTCCTATGTTTCTTTATATAATTCGTAATTTCACATTTGCTTATATAATCCTTATTTAATCCTTATTTAAGGAATAGGATATGAATCTTGATTCATATGTCCCTAAACTTATTTGAAAGTTGGTTTTGATACTTTCTCCTGTTGCTCCACCAAATAGCTTCTAAAACATTTGCAATCACAGAAACAACTTACAAGTGAAACTGTTATAAAGAGAAAATAAATCTAAAATAGCTAAAGAAAACAATAAAGCAAATTGTGTTCCACCACCAGCATAAAAAGCATGTCCTTATGGAGTTCTAGGAAGGAAAAGCAATGCATTTAAGTATTTGTTATTATTTTTTTTTAAAAAAAGAGAGTCCTGCTATTAATCAATTACTTTGCCCAAGTAGATATTAATTCTCAAAACTGCTTCTGTAACAAGGGCCTTCAACAGGTACTCTCTTGGCAATAGTTAAGAGAAGATGACTTTAATGGACTCTCAGAGATGTGTGTGCACATTCAGTTTTTTAACACTTTGGCACCAATCCACTTACTACAAACACTTCAAAATTGGCAGGCCAGGAATAACTGAAAATAATGCAGATGGACAGTTAAGGGCATGACTGCCTTAAACACCTTAATGATACACAAGAGGATCAAGAAATATGATAACAATATGACTAAGATTTTCATTTGTAGCACAGACACTGGAAAAAAGGAGCTTCCCATAGGAGAGGATGTCTCCAGCACTTTTTCTATATTTAACATTTATTTAATGTTACAAATTGGTTCTTAAGAGTCTCGTACTATGCTGAAGTATTCAGAAGAAATTGAGACCACTGAATTTAAAGTACAGTTATTAAGATAGATTCACTTTCTAGACTCCATTGGATTTGAAGACCAATACATTCAAATAAATAAATAAAAAATAAAAGTTACATATCTTCCTTTAAAAAAAAAACAAAACAGAAGTTCTGGAAAATATCTGATCTTGTTCCTCACACTCCCCCCCCCCCCCAGGATATTATGAGCTGGTTTCCACAGTGTTTAGCTCTGCTTTCCTTAGCGCTAGTCTTATTACAAAGGTTCTCAGTTAACCAGATTTCAGCTCAGTATCTTCCACGTTATCTCATTATGTCCTTGGAAAATGAACCACCAATCTGAAAAAGTGAAAAAGTATTTTGTCTGCCTTTGAGTTTCTGAATTTTCACTAATCTAGGATACTGAATATTAGCACTCTTCATAAACTTCCTACTGTTACATAAACACAGTGATCCTTTCTGAATAGACATTGACTTGAACTAGGAAGTCCTAGCTATAGTGTCTTTTGCATGATCACCTGTCTAAATTCCTACAATTGCTGTACAATAAGCTAACTTTGAAAGCCTGAAAAATTCAACTGGTATACAAGGAGGCTTGTATATTAACATATCACAGTCTCTACAATCCTGTAACACTTATTTCACAGTTTTATACATTGTTTGCCAGGGGATTTCTGGGTTTAATCTAAGGAGCACTGTAGGGCTTGTTGACAAGTTTATAATGGTTAAATTTAAAAGAATGCATTGTAACATAAAAAAGAATATTTTAATAAATGAAACCAAATCATTGATATGCATAATTTTGTTATTTGTATTTATGTCTACACATCATCAACTGGAATGTTATGTAGAAATGAGACTGTCACCTTTTGCAGCCCAAGAAACTAAGGACGATCCCTTTTGAGACATTTGACACCAATATTTGCTTTATGAGCCATGATTTCCATTTCCAAATACCATTGCCATATCCCAAAAAACTAAATCCATGAATTTTCATGTCAAAACCCAAGTTTTCAATAATTTTCCATAAATTTGTTATAATATTCCATGAATTGATACTTCATTTCTTGGTTACGATGAGCCATAATTTCTTGGCAATGACAATGTTGTGAAGAAATTCCTCATCTTCATTCCCATGTGAAATTTTGCAGTGGTTCTCACAGTTCAACCAATGCATTTTGAACATACAAACCCATATTCAGCAGTGAATTTCAATTGAAGGAAACTGTTAGCAGTTAAAAATGCAATCAACGCATATTGCTTAAAACACATTGACAAGTTCTTAAATGCAAGATTCCATTTCATGAATGATAGCAATGCAACCTTTTCTTACAGTAACTTCCCACCAACTGAAGCAAAAGAACAGATGCTTCTAGCACATCAGTACTGCCACCAATTGATGATTTATAAGACTGGAAGCAGTTCTTTTCACTAAAACTTCAAATTTATAGGTATACCTTCTCCATGTAAATGATTTCACCCAATTCGTCTACCATGTATATATTGCCATCCCTCAGGTGAATAGGTCAAGCAAGAATAGGGATTGTAATTCAGTTGTAGCTCTCATGTTGTGGAATTACTTCCCTTGGGAAATTAGTTTATTGAACATATTGTTAAATTTCCAGAAATTATAAAAGACTGAGCTGTTCTAAAGGCCTATGGGAAATGAATGGTTACCATGGCCTTATAGCATTTTTGCTTTGAATATTGGTATTTCTATCACATATACCTCTGGAAGCTGTTCTGAAGTCTGGCACCACAATAAATAAATAATAGAAAAGTTATGCTTTGTCTTTAGTCTATTGGAACTTTTCATTGCCCACCAGCATTCTGTTCCTGAGCAGTATATTAATAAACACAAAGACCTATGCACTGGCTGACATTTTCCATTACACTTTGATGAAAGTTTTGTTATACTAGTTCAGGTACAATGAAAGTGTATGGAATAGTATACAGTATATGGAAGCAAGTGGTAATTAACCCATAGACTATAACCATCATAACAAAGGTTAGGTTGCAAAATTGGAAGGAACAATGGCAATTTCTTGTCCTCAAGCTGTCACCTTGACAAGATCAATTATCAGCATTAGCCTCAAGTCTTATGTTTCTTCCCAAAAATTAATTAAAAAAGAAAAATATAGATGTGGAAAAATAGAGAACATCAATAGGTAAATTTTGATTATTTTGCCAGATAAACAAAAAGACATACTTTCTTCTCATTTCCAGTATCACAAAACCTCAAAATTTGAAAACCCATCAGGTTGGTATCTTAACAGAATTGTATTCATATACCCACATGTTGATGGGTACATTTATTTCATGCAGCTTGAAATAAATGGACATATCAACAGGATGAGGTAAATCCAAATCACTCACCAGACATCCATTTCTTGATACAGTATTTAAATTCATCTTTCTCTTTCTCTCGTTCTCCCTCTCTCTTGCTAATGTTGGCTATAGCTATCTGGTTATATTAAAATAATTTCTGTTGGGAGGAGTTACCAACATGTAAACATACTTGGAATTCAAAGTATATACACTGTCTGGATTTGCAAATGAATCTCTGTGGATATTTGTTTCCAAAATCCTCACATAAATTTCCCAGTTCTTTGTTAATTCTAGTGAGTGTCCTAAAATACATGCCTTCTTGCATTTAAGATAGACTTTGATAATATACTTGCAGTAAAAAATAAATATGAGACATCTTCCTTAAAAGTAGAATAGGTCCATAAAAAATAACTGTTACTGCTGGTGATGACAATTCTTTCTCTACTATAGTTTTCAAATTCTGAAAACAGAGTGAAAAACTATTTTAAGTTTTTCACAGAATTTAATATTGCCTTAAGCATCATCTGTACAATGCAGGTTCATCTTAATATCCTGATAGCTTAGGAATAATTTCCTCTTCTGTGTATATGTACAAATCAGAAGTGAAATTCAACAGGTTCTAGCCTATATGCTAGAATTGGTAGTAAATCTTCTAAGCAGTTCAGAGAACTGATTGTTAGAAGAAATCTCTTTTTGTTTTTTTCCACTTTACAGGGTTAATCCTGTAAGGAAGGCAGAAAAAAAACATTTTGGTGTTGTTTCTAGCTAATCTTTATTGCCCTATTTATAGAAACTGTCCGCCCAGTCATATGATCATCCAGCCACACCCACCAAGCTACGCCCACAGAACCAGTAGTAAAAAATTTTGAATTCCACCACTGGTACAAATGTGAAATATAAAGAGGAAACAAAATGACAAGTAAAAAGAAAATAGCTGTTCAACCATGCAAGATTAAAAACTGAATAGTGTTATTTTAGATTCAAACCATCACCCAAATGTGACCCAACTGACTTTTACCAATAGTCAACAGGCTGTATAGAATAAACATTATACCCAACAGGTATAAATTTAATATCACTGGAATTATTAAACAAATAGTTAGAATTATTTTGAAGTAACATGCAATATCCACTAGGTTCTAAAGTCATAAACAGCTTAACTTTTAATCATTCAAAAATTTCTCAAAAAGACAGGGCTAATGAATGGACAATTAAAAAGGACAATAGAATATTGTTTTCCATGTGTTAATTGCAGCAAGACTATTATGGACACAAAAATTGTGGGATTCTGAAATACCCACAATGGAGAAATAGTTGGTGAAGAAATAACTGAGATTGCAAAATTGTCTTGCCCGAGTAGGGAAAGGACAATAGCCTTACCTATTAGTGACTGGAAACCATTCATGGACCTTTTTCTAATTAAAAAAATATATGATTTATGGATTTGATTATTAGAAGGGTAGATTATGGAAATAAGGAAATTATTATGTAATTTTAAAGAGAATAAAATATAAATGCATTTAAAATCATTTGAAAGAGCTTTATAACCTTATAAACCTTTTATTTATTTCTCTTTTCTTTCTTATTTTTGCATCTATTCACTTTTTTCTTTATTTACCTAAATTGTGACCATAGAAAAATTGTCTAGAAAATGACTCTTAACACTTTCTTCTAGTAAATTAAAAATATTCTGCTGCATTCGCTAATTCTTGGTGATGCTACAAATCAATTGAACCAAATCATTTGGGCTTTGCATTCCTCTAGAAATTCCTTTGAAATTTCATTTTATCTTAAGGGATTTAATCTATCCTGGAAAGGTGCTTATGCTAAATAAAGTCAACTATAAAGTCCCAGATAGGAATTTGTCTCCATCCACTTAGTCTTGGCTGAGAGTAAACCCAAAAAGCCTCCAGTGATTTGCTGTCTTCTCCAGATACCTCTAAAAGTCTGCATCAAGATCAAAAAGGCACAAAGTAAATCATCTAGGAACCAGGCTTAGCCAATTGTGGAGAGACCCAGATTGTTCTGTTTAGAAGTTAACCTAGTAAGTTATAAATTTCACAAGTCAACATCTGGCACATTTCAAGGGAGATAAAAGATGGTTGTTGGTATTGTGATTAAATAATTACTATTCAGCTATGAATGAATAGGGAAACAGATACATAAATTCTCACCTTTAAAACATTGCTAATGTTGATCTTTCATATTGTTAAATCAACAACAAAATCAGTTAGATTTTCATTCTAAACTTGATAACAGTTGTGAACAATAATATCAACATTACTGAAAGCATTTGCCCTGCTAGTTGTTTTATTTCCCATTCTAAAATATGGAAAGGACAGACGACTTCGGATTTTTTCCCCAGCCATGGGGAAGCAGTGACAGACAATCCCATGGCCCTCTGAGGATACACACTGAATCTAAATTAATTAGAAAAATACGATTCCACAAAAATTTTGCCTAGACAAAATGTTTCCTTTAGTTGTGATATATGTGTATGTAGTGTGGTGTTTATATTATATCATTACTTCTAATTGCTAAGATCTTAGCATATGAAAGTACATTCTCAGCTTATGAAAATGAATGGGCTAAGAACCAGATCAATAAATATAAAACAAACCTCTTTATTTTCTTGGCAGTGGTACCTAAAATATATAACATGTAAATTCTGCCAAAATTTGTGCTAGACATTATCTAGCACCAGCATGTGAAGCAAAGCTAAAATGAACAGAGAAAGAGGATGGAAGAAGATCAAACTGAGATGGGAGTGATCAGATGCCCAGCCGCTAACACTATTTCTTTGTTACATGAACAGAAAGGCTGGGAATTAATTGAGTGCTATAAAATAGGTAGAATTGTGATAGCAAATAAACAGAAGTAGGAGTAAAAATGAAGAAAACCCCACCCCTTAAAAAGCTTCCTCCACATCCTGATCCTGAGGAACACCAGGAACAATGGTCTTCTCTATTGCAATTTGTCTTCTTCAGAACAATAGAAATCCCAGAGGTTATAGGGTGCAATCCCTATCCCGTTACAGTTTTAAAAATCCAGATGTTCCAGAAGGACTTTGGGGGGGAGGAGCCTGAATTTTTCTCTTCCAGGAAATGTAGTGCCTACTGAATTTTTGGAACTGTTAGCTTTGTACTATGTGAGGTTTTTAGCCCTATTACTGTATATTGAACAACTTTCAATAAGTAAGAAAAAAAATCAAATCACATTCATTATGATCCTATCCCTCTATCCAAAAGCATTACATAATTATGAAACTAAAATGTGGGTTGTATTGTTAAAGGTGCAATCCTAAATTCATAACCATCAGCATTTTATCTAGAGCCAATTACTCTTAGGCAAACTTTAAGTTATCATAACATTGAACTCTCTTCCATGAATTTTTTGGGAAAAAGTTAAATATAAATGTAAAATCACTAAATTGATAATCTTTGTAAATCTTGTGGTGGTAATATTTGCCATGCAGGATTGATACAAGACTGATCTTAAATTTAACTAAAGCAGATCTTTTGTCATTTAATTCATTTAGACTGCAATCCTAAATTTTATCACCAGAAAGTAAATCCCCTTAAATACTTCATTACATGTGTGTAGATGCGCACAAAGTTGTACTTTTATCCATGGAAATGTCTTATTGTCTGAGTATTCTAACCCTTCATTACTTAGGAAGGATTCACATTGCAAGTATACCAATTTCATCTCACATCTCCTACCTATAGATATAGCTTTATTTTAACAACTTGCTCCACCTAATTATATAATTAACTTCTTTCAACGCAGGCAGTGTTACAAAATTCCTAGTGTCAGATCAAAAAGTTCACCGAAATTTGACCAGTACCTTTAGCTACTTGCAATACTTTTCAAGCATCACATAACAGAGTTATTTTCACAGTGGACTGCAAAGAAGTGAACACATGGAGTCTTATTGCAGCAGGGAACATAGATTTCCCTTCTTCTTTTAAAAAAAAAAATACTATGCACAAACCTTTTCATGTGGTCTGAACAGGAGATACTCACTACCAAAAGCATTGCAAAAGCTTCATGTCTCATTACACTTAAAGTTGCTCACCTGAGATCAGAAGGTTCAACTGACTTGGGACACCCTTGGAGCCCATTTCTGCAATCTTCAGCCAAAATGAGAATGTAAACATGAGGGTAAACCTGTAAGCATTCACTTGTGGCAGGCAACACAGCAATGTATAGGAGCTCAGCATCATGGCACGAAAACACATATAGATTAACTGGAGTTTTGACACATTTCCCAATAGAGTCATGCTACTCAACATTTCCACTAGAAAAAGACTTCAGTTTGAAACTATTCCCATAACTGTGGTTTAGGGAGCAATATTCAGTTAGCTGTGGTAGACATGACCACAATGTTGATCATTGTGGCATCTGTTCAGGAAGGGAAGCCTTAACCGGACAACCATATTAGTACTCCAGAGGCTAGCTCTCTTCCACACAACATGCCCTGATACTTTGCCTGATTCTTTGAGCTTATTCATTTTCCACAGAGAAATAAACTGCCAAATGTGTTCCACATTTCATGCAGTTACAACTACTGTAAATGCACTTAAAAATGTATTCCGTTTGACTGCTAATCATTTTTCTCTTGCTGGAATTTTCGTTAATTTTTCCTCTCTGCAGCCCTCTGTCACCACTCACATTATTCTGAAGGATCCTCTAATCCCCCGGAGAATGAAAAATGGAGAAAATTGCCTCTGATGGAAGCAGAATAGAAATAGTTCAGTAGATCAGTGCTTCAAGCAGCAAAGAGATGTCACTGGATATTAATCAAATAATAAAAACATTAGCCTGACATGAACAAACAAGAAAAGTAATGGTGAATATCATCATTATTTTTTATAAAGTATTTATGAAAGAAACAGATTTCAAACCAACTTTCTATAAATATGCCAAGAAAAAAAATGGCAAGTTGATAATTAAACTTGTAATCTAAACATTATCTTAATTCAGGGAAAAATCTTACTTTCTAAAACAGAATGAAGCAAAATATCCTAGCATCAGACATATTGAACGAATCTGGAACAATGAAGTTCATCTTAAAAATGTCAGCCATTGTAGATAGACTATGTTCAATTGTTAAAAAAGAGGAATGAATTTTATTGGAAAAGCTGAAAAGGGTCTGAAAGTGGATTTAAAGGCTGTAAGAACAATATGGAAAAAAGATGTTACACTAGATATACATAAAAGATATACATATGATGCTTTAATAAATAGAAAAAATATATACAAATGGCAAACCAACCAACCAAGCAAAAAACAACTTGGATAACTTTCTTATAATGGATTTTTAAAAGAAACCTATTAAAACTTCTGAAGGCTTTTGTGAAAAATCAGAAAGAAAAAAAATGAAAAGAAAACAAGCTCAAAGACATTTATTTGAAGATTGAGACTGTTCTAAGAAAAAGGAAGAAACATAAAGTGGGTTTATTTGATCGATATTATAAAATATATGTTGTTTTTTGGGGTTACACTTTTACTAGACTTTGCTGACCCAGTCTAAAAGACTAGGTTTCAAGGATCTGTTTATTGATGAGACATGAGGTATAGGATTAAGAGATTGTTATACTTTAAGAGAAGGCAAGACTTGTTAAAATTGTATTTGTGATGAAAGTGGAAGTCACTTTTTATTTTATATTTCTTTTCTTCTTTTTTGCTATATTCTTATTTTCTTTCTTTTCTATTTTTCTCTTTATATGCTTCTTTTTATTTTCCTGCACATTCTATTTTTTATCATTTCATTTTTTGAGTTTGTATTATCTTTTAATCTTTCATTTTATCTTTTTAATAAATTTTTTTAAAAAAATTAAACAGAAAGGAGAGGAATGGTAACAATTTATTAAATTTGGACATACCCAACTGTCAGCCAACTTGGGCTGTAATAATAGAAGGAGGGCACTTAAAGAATAAAGCATGAAGTGGACAAGAAGTTCTGAAAATCAAAAATTGTTTATTAGTGATAATTTATGCACTATTAGGGTGAAGAAGATAGCATGGCAAAAAGAGCAAGATTAACAAATAGGATGTCTAAGAATACTGATATTAATCAGGGAGTGGGTAAAAGCAAAAAACAAAACAACATTAAATATATGATATAAAATTAAAGTTGTAAGAGGAGTCATAGAGAACTTTAGCTTGGGGCAAAAAGTTAGCATATTTTGGACCTTGACAAAATTAGGCTCAGCACAATGAATGCTTGGACTAAGTAAAAGCAAATATGTTATCACTCACTAAGAATAATGAGTGTGCCAAGTATTTTCCTTCATTTGACTTAAACCTCAAAAGTAATACATCTGAAAATCATGAAAAAAGTTCTCTGTAATATACGGAATATTTATTTCCTTCTTACTACAGACAGACATATTCAGAGATTAATAGATTATATTACATTATAATAGATTATATATGAATAGACATAGTCATAAATTCATTTTGAAAATATAACAATCTACCTTGTCCAATTCATATGCTTCTCATGCTTTACTACAATTTATATCATTTCCACCCAAAGACCATTATGACTGGAAATTGTGAGAAGCAAAGTCTAACTCACCTTGAGGATTAAGAAATACTAGGGTACAGGAATCTATTCCAGTTTTCAGATGGTGAAGGTACACTACACACATTGTGATTCCTACCTTCCCAGCTACCCCTAGCCCTCCCTTCCTACCTTAACTTACCTGTGGTTGCGTAAGCATTTCGCTGCATATCGTACCCATGTATGATTGTGTATGTGACCAATAAAATTTGAAATTGAAAATTGAATTGAAATTGAAATTGACATTGCTCTAAAGTGAATCCCACTAACCAATACTAGTCCTCCAATTTACAACCAGTAGGTTAATAACTCTTCAAAGTTTTGACGCGCTTGCAAAACATTACTTACTATCCTGTGTTTGAAGTTACAACTCCTGCAGTCATTTAATCACATTTCAGGATTTCAGCATTCCGTGGTCATGTGATCATGGCTTGTGACTTTTTTTTTTCCATTTTATGGAAAAAACACCCCTTACGACCATGTGAGTTGGTTAATAGACTATGTGAGGGGTCGGCAAACTGCGGCCCGCGAACCACATGCGGCTCTTTGGCCCCTTGACTGTGGCTCTTCTACAAATACCAAGCAAAGAAATGCTTGGGAGAAACCAGGGCATCTGGTTGGGGGTGGGTGGGAAAAGCTCCGTGGTGC
>JAEANM010010597.1:0-15716 GCA_017656035.1 Myanophis thanlyinensis
TGAATGGTTGCGTAAGCATTTCACTGCATATTGTACCATGTATGAATGTGCATGTGACCAATAAAATTTGAATTTGATTTGAATTTGATTACCTACAATTTCTTGAGGGACCTTTTGCTTTGAGAGGGAGCAGGTGATGCGTTTCTGGATGCCTCAAGAAGAGGCAAGATTTGGGTTTAGAGATGATTTATCGGTAATACTGGAGATGCGGTGGCTCAGTGGCTAAGATGCTGAACTTGTCAATCAGAAAGGTCGGAGTTCAACAGTTTGAATCCCTAGCACCGCTTAATGGAGTGAGCTCCTGTTACTTGCCCCAGCTTCTGCCAACCTAGCAGTTTGAAAGCATGTAAAAAATACTAGAAAAATAGGGACCACCTTGGTGGGAAGGTAACAGCGCTCTGTGCACCTTTGGCCTTTAGTCATGCTGGCCACATGACCACAGAATCAGCAAACAGCACTGGCTCTTTGGCTTAGAAACGGAGATGAGCACCGCCCCCTAGAGTCGGGAATGACTAGCATATATGTGCAAGGGGAATCTTTACCTTTACCTATTGGTAATAATATTGAAAAATTAAACGACCAACCCTAATTTGAGAAGGCTATAAGAACATAACTCTCTGGGTGGGACAAAGAGTTGTTATGGGATTCATCTCAGCTGAAAGAGTGGGAAGGAAAGCATTTCCAAACTTGTAGGATCCTAGAGAAAGTAGGGAAATGGGACATATAGGATTCTTGGTCCTGGTTTTTTTTTTGTGTGTGAGAGAGTGTGTGTATTGAAGTTCAAGTTGGAAATTGGTGTTGATTAGGAATAGACATGATTGATATGACTGGTTCATATCAATTATGGTCAAAGGATCAAATTTTATGAATGGCTTATGGTGATGGGGCAACTTAATTGGAAGAATATTTCAGAGTTTTTTTGGGTGGGTTGCAATATTGCAAAGATCTAGAGGCAAATTAACAAAGCTGTGGATGACAGGTAGGTAGCACAGGAGATGACTGGGGCGATCATTACAAAATAAAGGAAATTAGCAGTTTGGCATTGGTCTACTCTGAAAATTTAACTGACTCTTCCTTACATTCATATTTATTTATTTGCAATTTTGTATGCTGCCTGATTCAACAACTGATAGTCAGTGCCAGGGCTCTAAAGCAATAATACTGTATTTATGTATTTATTTATTTTCAATTTCTAACTTACATGAATGATCAAGACCTGACTGAGTGAGGATGAAGATATATAACTCTATCTTAACCATTCATGTTGGGATATTTTAGTCTCCAATCCCTGATGATGGGATTCAAGACTTTATAGATTCCATAACATCTACAGGTTTGTCTTCAATTCACAGCTAATATGTAGCCCAACTCAATCACTTGGCCTTACAACTGGTCAAACTGTCACCTCAAAGCAGATCTCCATGTAGAAGGTATTATTGTCACGGTCAGATCATTCACTGGTCAGTCTGCAGATTTGTCACCACTGACTTCTGGAAGGCTCGTGGAATAAATAAGATGACTTACTCAAAATATCTGATGGGAATTTCAGCAAATACATAGAGATTTGCCAAGCAATATATTGGGAAACTTGCTTCATGAAAATTTTTGTGCTTTTGGTGACAACAGAGGAAATCAAGGAGTAGACCAAACAATACATATACAGTATATCAGAATTCAGGCTTACATTACAGCAATGAATGCAGTAGAACATCAATATTTCTTTGCTCTTAGTTGGTGAGCAGAATGTCATTTAGTCACACTCTTCAAAATATCCATACTCTGTTGGTCAATATGGTTGTGTGATCTACTTTCCATCCACCATGACATTTTTGCAAGACGTTTTTTTATGACAAACTCAGTTGTATTTGCTCTTAGATTCCATGCTGGTAAAAAAATAAATGGGAGAGTTGTGCCAATGTTTTGCAAGGTTATCTGCCTTCATCTGCAAACAAACAGGAGGCAATTAGCACACTTCAAAGAATATTATTAGCTAAGTTGTAAATCTCTTCAGGTAATGCTGGGACTAGAGGGCTATAAATTAAGTGAGGAAATTACCTGCAGAGAAAAAAGTTTCTTGCCTTTTCTTGTGACTTAGGCATAAGCAGAGCAATTTGGTGGTGTCCACAATATTAGCTCCAGAGATCCTAAAAATATAGCAATAGCACTTACGCTTATATATATCACCCCATAGGGATTTACAGCACTCTTTGATTGGTGTTACAATGTAAGCATTGCATATTGCCTTTCCCCCCCCCCCTCAACAATCAGGGTCCTCATTTTACCGACTTCAGAAGGATGGAAATCCGAGTCAACCTTGAGCTCCATCAGGATTGAACTCCAGGCTCTGGGCAGAGCTTGCCTGCAATATTGCACTTTAACCACTGCACTGCTAGGTGGCTCAAAAGAAGTCAAGAAGTCAGAAAAAAACAATAATGACAGAAGAAGACAAGAAATGGAGGTCCAGAAATGAAGGAGTTTTCATTTTTATAACTGGATTTTCAGGTGTTGCCTCATTAAAATAGGTTGTTCCCTCTTCTCTCAAGAAGATGTGCCTATTTTCCAAAACAAACAAACAGACAAAAAAAAAAACAATGTGTCTTTTTTTTGAGAACAGCAAGATCCCGAATTATCACTTCTCCATACAGAAATAAGCTCAACCACATATTTGTCTTTATATTCTAATCCATATCTCATAACTATAACAGCATTATCTCAACATTTTATCCCCTCCCCTACTTTTCTCAACCTTATTTTATCTATCTCATTTCTCTAAGTTCAATTTGTTTTGGAAAATCTAATAAAATTTTTATTAAAAAAAAAGATGTGCCTATTTTGTCTGCTCAGCCTCCTTAGCTGATGGTGTGTTTTAGGGTTTGGCTCTCTCCCAAGTTCAAGAACCAGATTCTTGTTATATAAATCAAAATACCTGCACCTGGTAGGAATTGTTTTTTTTTCCCAGTGGTTGACAGCTAGGGGGCTTCTCAACTATAGGCTGAAAGTCTGAAAAGTTTACTTGTGTCTCAGAATCAAAATAGTCCATTACATTATTTGAAATTCTTTGGTCTGGTAGATTCCAAGGTTGGACAAGGTTCTTGGCAGCATAAGCTCTCACATCCATCCAAGCAGAGGTGAAATTCAGCAGTAGTACATTTTCTAAGCAGTTCGGAGAAATGGTTGTTAGAAGAAATCTCCTTTTGGTTTTTTTTTCCACTTTACAGGGTTAATCCTGTAAGGAAGGCAGGAAAAAAACATTCTGGTGTTGTTTCTAGCCTAATCTTTATTGCCGTGCTTACAGAAACAGCCCACCCAGTCACATGATTCCTCCAGCCACGCCCACCAGCCACTTCTAGGTGGCTCAAAAGAAACAGCCCACAGAACCGGTAGTAAAAAAATGTGAATTCCATCACTGCATCCAAACCTAGATCCTTGAGATACCAAGGAATTATTTTGTGACTGGGGTGGTGGGCACAGTGGCTCACATGATAAGATGTTGGGCCTGTGCACCACTGAGGTCAGCAGCTCAGCGGTTTGATTCCCATGAGCAAATAAACTCATAGGGACAAGAAAGGAGCTTCCCATGATTGGCTAACGGCATTCAGGAGTCCCCCGGGTAAAGATAACACCACCCCAAAAGAATCCTTTTACAGAGGCAGCCCAGCCACCTACCTCAGTGATCCCTGACTAACACGTTCCATACGCTAAATAAAATAAATAAATCTTTTGTGACTGGATAAGTCTGTGGTCCATTAGGCCATCCTTTGAGAGAGAGATTATGTAAGCCACTTAGAGTCCCTAGAATTAGGCAGATTATCATGTATTATAATGCAGGTGCAATTTGCTGATCAAAAGTTCCATTGTGTCAAAAGGCTTTAGCTATAGTAAATCCTACTTGTCTCTATTGCAGTGGAGAGAAAACATGGTTGCTAAAAACAATAACTTGGTGAATGAGAGGGCAAAGTACACGAGACACTTCCTTCTTTTCCACTTGAAGTATTATTGGTCTTCTGCCATAGTTCATTTGAAGCCATACATAGACTTCTACTTAGAAGTATGTACAAGCTTCAGAAATGTCAATTTCTGAAGCTTGTAAATACTAAGTAGAAGTCTATGTATGGCTTCAAATGAACTAGCGTAGTAAAATTGGGATGAAATCACAAGGTCTGCCCAGCTGAATGCACACTTGCAAAATACATACATTTAGCTGCAAATTCAACATAGTCTGTGGGAAAAGAGGTAGAGCCTCTGATAGCACACATACTCTGATAGCTTAGTTCTGGCTAGCAGTACCTTCCCTGGCAATGTAGTAGAGTAGAAATAGTAGAATCCATGAGGCATTTTGCCAACAGCAGTATTACTATTAACCATGATGGATGATATCCCTGATGTCACACCATTTGTTCAGATGACTTTTCCTCAGCATCATAGCTGCAGGTAGGGTACCAGGAAACATAGGAACTCCATCTCCAAATCGTACTCCCCTCTTAGTGCAAACAGACAAAGCATGATCAACACAGCTAAACAATGGGGCAGATTTTTGCAGAGTGATATCATATGGCTGTAGGTTCATTCCTGGATGCTCTATTTAAAAAAAAAAATTAGCAGGGCTTGGAGAACTTTTAGTAAAGTGTTCTGTGTTAGATGGACAAATTGCCTGAGCAAATCAACTTCCTATGTTTCTAGATCACATGAAAAGGCATTTCTTGTACTTTTCTTCCAAGAAAAAAAAAGGATGGGGTTAAATTGATCTACCTAGAGTACCCTGCTAGATGAAATTACAGGAATTTGTTCAAATTACTAGCAATAAATGAGTAGCAGTGAGTTGAAATAAACCAAATGAATACTAAGTGCATCCATTCACTGGGGACAGAGGAAAGTGGCAGCAGTAATCAAAATGGGTATAATTATATTCTGAATTGCTTCTTACATAATATCACTCCTCTAACTGCTGCTAATAATATTCAATGCTCTAAATAATTTAGATTTTAGATAACATACAAACAGTATTTTCTAAAATGCCACATTGTTCAATTTAGAATGGTATGTTAAATTGGGTAGGCATTGCTACCTGTATCTTTGCTGGGTATTTCAGTTGCAACCACAACAGTACTGATTTTTTGCTGTTTCAGAACAAATCATCTTTAAGTATGGCATATCAGGTGCAGTATGATGGGTTCAATAATTGCCAGCTTTGTGTGTGTTAGCTATAAATGTAAAAAAAAAAGTAAATCTGTGTACCTAGACATCAGTAGTAATGCTATTTTTTACAGCATTAGAGAAAAGCAACAGGAAGCAAGTCATGGATATCATGACACTTTTAAGATATAGTTAGCAAGTCTGGGACTAATAAACATGAGGAAGGCATCAGTAAATATTTGAGTTTTCGTTTACTCACCATCAAGGACAAACAAAGGAAGGTGCTACATCTACTCTGGATTCTACATAGGACTAACTTTGCAAAAAAAAAAAAAAGATAGATACAGGTTTGATATTAGAGCTCAAAACAAGGGCAAATTAATATTTGGACGCTATGCTAGAAATCTCAAAAGAACCCTCTTAGAAAAAAGAAAATCCACCAGCAGAATTCTGATAGTGACTGCTGAATTCATGTACATCAAAAGATTTCAGGCTACAGTATCTCTGGAAGTCTCAACAATCACAATGGATTTTAGCACACTACAATTGTTAACTGATAGGATACTTGAGATGTGTCTTACAGGTATCCTCTGTTAACATAAGACCATCCTCTCTTCCCCTCCTCCCCATATTCTCATTTAAAACCCTACAGTAATCTAGCTGCTCCATTGCAATTGCTGAAGTGAGCTATAGTTCATTAAAGCTTATATGCCTTTAATAAAATTGATCAGTCTGAACCCCTCCTGATTTTTGGCTACCCATAGACTAACCTGTCTCCCTTTCTACACTATCTCATTTCTTATTCTTGCTCAGAGAATGGTGAATGTGGGCTGCTCACCCCTAAGATCATTTCAAGCTCTTTTTTTCAAGAGACAAAGAAGCTGAGAATGAATCATATGCCATTAGAAAGTTTCCTTCTGGCAAATGATGATTGGGCAACTGTTGGACTGTTTTCTTTCTTTCTTTCTTTCTTTTTGGTTTTTTACAGCAACACAATTTCTGCCAAGACCTCATCAGCAGGTCACACAAATCAACTTGGCAAGGTACCAATTCTGCCCACACAAAATCCAGAATGAAACAGTACATCATTATTAATCTCTCCTAAGTACTAGCACCATCTAGTGCTTCTGGAATGCCGAAGAGGCTGCACGTAAAGTGGATTTATATTTATTTTAATTGCAGCTTCAACCCAACTCCCTATCCCCACCCCTTGCCTTATATTATTACATCATTACTGCAAAGCCTAACAGCAGCAAAGGTCTCGTGTGATATTGTTGTGAATGATATTGACTAAACCTCAGTATCAGCACTGTTAGCCTACAGCCAGCTGATATTTGCTCTGGACCCTTCGTTTTTTAATATCTCTTCTTATATAATATCTTGAGGGTAAATTTGTTTCCAGAATTTCTTCAGAAAGGAAATATGTGGTTTTTTTTTAATGAAATTATCATTCCTAGCCAGGAAAATGTGTGGCTTTTATTGAACATTCTGGCGATCTGCACATTTTCTTGCTCCTCTTAAATCCCAGGAAAACTTCTCCTAACACAACTCTTCCCTTTAGCCAATTCCATATTGGGAAGTTGAGGCAGCTAGAGGTTAACAGAAAGCAGGAGTCCTGCCCATCATCTCCAATAATAAACTAAACTTAAAAAACCTTTACTAAGAGAAAACTTAAAAAAAAAATTACCCGCAGAATAAAATAGAAAAACAGTGAGTTTTTCACAAGGCAAGAACATTTTTTTGAAAAACAGCAAGGCAGATTTTTGGCACAGCATAACTGATCATTGCAGAAGGCTGCAATAACTCTATTAGCTCACTGCTCCTGGAAAAAAAAATGTTTCAGCTGAAAACATTGAAAAATATTCTTCTATTCTTAATTGGCAGGGTGGCTCTGTCCATTACAAGCAATCCTTCCTCGTTTGACAGAAAAGTTGGGGTGGAAGTATCAAACAAGTCAAGGGATCCCTGCAAATGCATCTTTAGAAAATTGAACAACGACATGCAGGCACATTTCAAGAGGGCTGTACTATTACATATGCATTATTATTTGTCAGGGGTACCACAGATAACCTCCCTCAACTGCTGGAATATATATGGCATCTCTGCATGAATAGCTGTAGGCACATTGTTGTTCCTTCTTGTAATCTGGAGCCCTCCTTGTCTAGACCTTTGATTATGAAAAGTACTATGTGCATATAAGTTATAAACAACATTCAAACGTGTCCATGAATTCACACATTGTTGACTTGCATTTGCTCACCCAGATATTATTTGTATTAAAAATAACTTATAATGACTTCCAGGGGAAGCATGGTGAACTGAAAATGTCTCCACAAAAGCAGACCAAATGATCGCATCAAAGACCAAAGGACTGGTGAGTAGACCAATTCTTTGGAACCTCTCTGGATAAGGAGATTATGGGAGATCGAATTGCTCCTTGGCAGTAGACTGAAGAACAGCAGTCTTCAGTGGGTTTGAGTGTCAGAAGATGAAGGCTTTAGCTATTTTGCTTTCAACTACAGTGGACCATTTTAAGAACATTCAAGCCTAATTCTAATCAGAAATTTCCTATTAACCATCTTAATGCTATTAGAGACCTTCAGAATGACAACTTGTAAAAGTCACTGGATGAATTTAACTTCAGCTCTGTGCAAAAGAAAAACTAATTACAGGTAATCTTTGACTTATGACCACAATTAAGCTCAACATTTTTGTTGCTAAGCAAGACAGTTGTTGTGTGTGTTTTGCCCCATTTCATGACCTTTCTTGCCACAAGTGAATTGTCAAGTGAATCCCTGCAGTTGAGTTAAAACAATACGGTTGCTAAGTGAATCTGCCTTCTCCTTGGCTTTGTTCGTCAGATGTTTCCAAAAGGTAATCACGTGACCCTGGGACAACCAGCATGCCAGTTGCCAAATTTTGATCACATGATCATGGGAATGCTGTAACAGTCTTAAAACTGTGTAAAACGGTCATTAAAAAGATTTTGATTTTAAAAAATCACAAATGGATTAAAGGTCTAGTTAAATTTGAGATACTGACCTTCACTATAAATTTTTGGAATTCTCAGACTAAGTCCAAGGACAATGAAAGGTCATTCAACCAGAGTTCAGTTCTTTTTTTGTTTATACACAAGAGACAGATTCTTGTCAGATCCCACCAGCTCCCTCTCCATGGGCATGATCTGTCATAGGAACTAACCATAAAAAAACAAATAACTGCTCACGGGAACCATTTATTCTGGCTGCCTTGTTTCATGGCAAAGATAAATAACTTTATGATTTTAGAAACTGGACACTAGAGGGGACTAAAGGTTCTGAGTGGAAGGAAAAAGAAACACAAGCCAGTGGTTGACTAGGACTTAAAAACGACACAATACGTAACATTGGAAATAATAAAGGATATTTAATATTTAAATATCTCTGAAGAATGGAGCCAGAAATTAGTAGAAATTAGCACAATATCAACAATGTCAGTAATGATGTTTGATTCTAGGGATAGATTGTGGCCAAAAGCATCCTTTTCAAGGCCATTGTAACTTTGAACAGTTTTTAAAAGACCAGTTATAAGTCAATAACTGCCTGTAAATAAAAGATGAGATGTAGCACCAAGATATATATGTCTATAACGTTATAGGAGGTGAAGAGTTACTAAATTTGTCTATACTTTTTGTAATAAGTGTTAAAATCCACTTTGTTTCTTTCCCTTGTCATATTCTTTTTCTCTTTTTCATTCTTTTTCTTTTTTCCTTGCACATTTTATTCCTTCTTACTAGCCTTTTTTTTCTTTAAATTTAGTTTCTATTAGTTTTTACCATTGTAATCAAAATCCTTAATAAAAAAATAATTACCCTGATGGTTTTAACACATACTGTTGTTTGATTCTGTGAAAGCATCTTGTAATAGATCTTTGGATCTGGCTGTGATCCTTTCTTTCAGATCCATTTTCTATTTTGTACAAAAGGTAAACTTAGTTTTTAGTGACTGTGTTTTATTTTATTTTTTTAATAACCCTTTTTTATCAGTCTGCAGTTAAACCAGCCAGCTTTACTTTCTGCAGCATGGCAAGAAGGTAAGACGGTATTCCCTTGCTGCTCATTCATTTGATCAACATCATTCTGGTGAGTCATTTGCACTGGCAAGTCATTAGTCAACATTGTAATTTTCAGCCATAATACCCCCTACTCTGCATACAGCTAGTGAAACAGCTCACCGGTTTTAGCCAGATTCTGTTCCCTTTGAAGTTGAAGAGGCTTTTATCCATCAAACAATATTCCCATGTCATCTTTTTGCTTGAAGAGAAGTACATTAAAGAAAAGTGCAACCAACTGTGTACTGTAAGGAACAGACAATCCAGAAGACCTTCCTATGTTTTGTTAGGCATATAGCAGGGTAGATCAAATGCTTCGCGTGAAGTGAGTGTCAGCTTTACTTCTCAGCATCTACAAGTAGAGCTGGAAAAGCAGTTTCCTGAAATCATAAACCATCCTCTCCAGTCACCATTTACACCTTTGGTAAAAGTGGATGTCCTGACCCAAGATTTCTATAGGATAAACATGAGAGCACGATATAAGAATGGTGAGGTTGGACTAACTAATTACAGGTAATCTTTGACTTACAACCACAATTCAACCCAAAACATCCATTGCTGAGCAAGGCAGTTGTTGTTCAGTGAGTTTTGCCCCATTGTATGACTTTTTTTTTTGCCATGGTGAATCAAGGCAATTTTTAAATGAAACCACACAGTTGTTACGTAAATCTGGCTTCCCCCCCCCCCATTGACTTTGCTTGTTGAAAGTTTCCTGGAAAGGTTACAAAATATTGATCACATAACCCCAGGAAAGTGCAACTGTGATAAATATGTGTCAATTTCTAAAGTACCTGAATTTTGATCACATGCCCATGGAGATGCTGCAAAATGGACATAAGTGTGAAAAATGGCCATAAGCCACTTTTTTCAGTGCCATTGTCATTTTGAATATCCACCAAATGAATCATTGTAAGTTGAGGACTCCCTATATACTGTAGAACAGGGGTGTCAAACTCAAGACCTGGGGGCCAGATCTGGTCCACGGGACACTTAGATCTGGCCAGCGGAGCCACCCTGGAAACAGCGAAGGACTGGCCCACCATGCTTCTGCCAGCAAAAATGGGCTCTCGAGCTCCATTTTTGGCTTCCACAGCCTCCTGCAACCCTCTACCAGTGAAAACGGAAATTGGGAAGGCCACGTACTCCATTTTCACTGGCAGAGGGTTGCAGGAGGCCGTGGCACCTGAAAATGGAGCCTGGGAGCCTGTTTTGGCTGGCAGAGCATTTGAGCCACCACAGGGCACTCCTGACAGGAGTGATGTCAAGCTGTCCATGCTCACCTCAGCCACATCCACCCCAGCCCCCTGAGGTCAAACACAATCCTGATGTGTCCCTTAATGAAATTGAATTTGACACCCCAGCTGTAGAAGCATCTTATTTGTGTTAGACTTTGTATTAGACATATGTATGGAACTGTAGAGTACAAAAAAGTCAACTCATTCACAGTGCAAGTAACTATTGTCAGTGGTTCTAGGGCAGGGGTGGGCAATTGTGGCTCTTTTATGACTTGTGGACTTCAAATCCCAGAATCCCTGGGCAAGGCAATCTAAATAAAATGGAGAAAACATTTTGAAGTGTAAGGAACCCTTATACTTCAAAATGTTTCCTCCATTTTATTTATGTTGCCTTGCCCAAGGATTCTGGGATTTGAAGTCCACAAGTCATAAAAGAGCCACAATTTCCCACCCCGTCCTAGGCCAACTGACTCTAAAAGAAGAACTATACATTTTGCCTGTATTCAACCAGATTTAGCAGTTATGTGCAACATGCTATCACTTTAATCTTGTGGCATCATTCTGCTCATCTCACTTATAGGAGTGGTTCAACTGGATTAAGACTTCATTGACTAAATATTTTCCGCTAGAGATCACTTAAATGCTGGCAGACTCTTTCAAGTCAGCAAGAATCCTCACAGAACGTTATTTCAGAGCATTCATTCACTAGGCCAATTTTATTCACTAGGCCCATTTGGGAAGGAAAAAAAAAAGGGCAGAAGAGGGCATAATTAGCTTCATTTGTAATGGCTTCACTACAGTTATAATATGGGCTGATAGGAAGCCTATGGGGTAGTCTAACTGATTTCAGGATATTGTTCTTTGCAGATAAAAAAGTGTATGTCTTGCAGGTTGGAGTAACTGGTAAGGGGATACTACAAGCCCATATGGAAGTAATCAAGCACAAGAGTAGCAGCTGGGGCCAATAACAGTCACCTGCAGTTGAGAGACACGGAGGTTTAGGATTAGTTTTTAATGCTAATTTCCCCTCCAAAACAATGCACTAGAAAAGAGCAGAAAAATAGACGAGACGGGATGAATAGAGACCTACCAGAACAATGGTTGCACCTGGTGTTAGGAGCAGAGGAACAGAGCTGGCACGCGTTAACAGCATAGGACACATCTGTTACCCTCCACAAGTTGCCCATCCCCCATTCCTTCCCCACCAGCCATACAAGCTCTTTAAACATTCACAGCTTCTGCTGTTCAGCAACAAGTTTGAGTCCTTTCAAAGCTCCTTTAGCCTGCTTCAGCTCCCTAGAAGGAGTTGAAGCTGTCACAATCCATTCTCTATAGCAAGAGTGATCCACTTCCGAAGATAAGTTATGAACTGGTTCTTCTGGAACATTTTGGAAACTTAACAGTTGAAGTGAAAGTGGTGCCAAATTATTTCTTTATTTCTTCTGTTATTGCATATACTGTAAAAATAATAATAAAGGGCATCATCAAATTTTGTTTTGAGCGAAGTAGTTTCACAAGTCTTATATTTCAATTTTGTCCAATATTTGTCTGTATCTTATTTAGGATTTTAAATGCAGCTCAGAGCAGAGGGTTTGGAATTCTAATACCAAAACACCTAAGGGAAGCTTATCAAACTGACAGTCTTCGGATACGACGCGTGCCATGCCCACCCCAGCTCCGTAAAGGCAAAAAACATAATAATATGTCATGATACGTCACGTGATGCGATTGAGTTTAATTTCTGTGACCTAAGGTATAAAGCCAGTAATAAATACATCATAACAAGTGGTGAAATTTCCCAAAATAAATTCTTAATTTGGTTGTATTTGTAGAAACCTTATTAGCACTGTGAGGAAAAAATTTATGAGTAGCAGCATCAATATTCTAAGCACTAGTGCATCACAGAACTGGAAGTTTTCCAAGTCTACGGATGTATGGTTTCAAAAATTTTTACTCTGACAGCTGTGATAACAATATCAAAACAGAATTCAACCTATTACTCCATGTTTATCCTCTCGTTTTCTCAAATGGTTCAGAATATTCTGCAAACTAATGAATATAATGCTTTGAATTTAAAATAGATTCACACTAATGAAAATGTCTAAAAAGGAACTGATTGGTTAAATGTGATTATGATCAGAATATCTTTCGCTTTTACTATCTTTGCAAGATATAATTACATTAAATATGGTGAATATTTTGGAGTCACTGTACAAATTCTTAAAGCATTCTGGTCTATTCTAAATTTATATAGGTAGCTCTTAACAAATGGGGACCAGAACTTTCATTACTAAGCACTTTGGTTGTTAACCACATTGACTCTGATTTTATGGCTTTTATTTACCACTGTTGTTAAGCAAATTTGGGTTCCCCCATTGACTTTTCTTGTCAGAAGTCAACTTGGAATGTTGGAAATACATGCCAGTTGTGAAGCACCTGAATCACAATCACCTGACCATGGGGATTATGCTGCAACAGTCACAACTGTGAGAGCTGGAGATCCGTCATTTTTTCAGTGCTGTTGTAAATTCAGTCACCAAATGAATAATTGTAAATTGTAAATAATCAGAATATACCATAATTTGGGGATTTTATAGGATCTCTGGTGATCAGCAAAGTGTTCAATATAAGTCACAATTAAACTTCTTTATGCCATTCAACTATGCACAAAGAATATAACTCCTTAGAAAAGGTCCAGATTAGTTTTCTAAGGATTTTATAAGAAAACCTAGGGTCTCTCAAGTGTAGTGATACACATGGAGATGTAATAAAGATAAACTAAGGTGAATCATCATTTAGATGGTTCACTTTTAAATTCTGGTTGAAATAATTACTACTTTTAGTGGAGGTACTACCAATGGTGGGATGCTGCCTTGGTTGCACTGGTTCTAGTGAACCAGTAGTGGCAACAATATTTGGCCCCGCTCACACATCCCTGCCCTATCCTGTCCTATATCCCCTTTTTTTCTTTCTAGCTCAGCTAAATTGCACGGCACAGCTGTTTTCTGCACCTCTGCAGCCTTCCTACTCACTCGGGCTGCCTCAGGTAAGCTCAATAGATGCAGTTTTGAAGCCCTGCCGCAGTATGGATGAAAAAGTGTGCACTCACCCAACCGGTAGTACAACCGGTTGCATCCCACCACTAGTTACTACCCATAATTCCACAGGATAATTTTCAATATTTTTGGAAAAGAACCTTGAAAGAGTATTTTATAGTTTATGGGGTTTGCCCTAGAATTGATTATTCTTAAGGAGATACCGCAAATCTAAGGGGATAGTTAAACAAGTCTGGGATATAACTTTTCAAAAAAAGGTAAAGACGTCTAGTACACTTTTTGAATTTAATTAAAAAGTATAATCCAGCACATTATTTTTCAAATCTCATAATCCCTAACAGAGGAAGGCTTTCTCTGTGGCTACATCATAAGCTTTCATTATGGAGAACCTGAGTAGTCTTGTTTGATTCTATTGAAGGCCATATTCAAAGTCACTGTGTCTGTGTAGTGCAGATGAAAAAAAACAAGTTCATTTGAAAAGTACTTCTGAAGATCAGAAATTATAGGACTTACAGTAACTGTTTTAGATTCCACAATTAAAGGTCATCCTCCCCAAAGCAGTACTCACTATGTAAAAATGGTTGGTGAAATTAACATGACTTGCTGAGATGCCAAACTAACTTTTGGTTTTGTAGCTTGTTGTGGCTTTATTTTATATTTACTATATCTTTTTCTTCAAATTTACTTACATATGTAAAATCCTTTAATTAAAAACTGTTTTTAAAAAATAAAAAATAAGCTTTTCAGAGATTTAGGCTACTATGCTATTCATAACCCTAAACTGGTAAAGAATACTCTAACACTAACCTGAAGTTGAGGAAAACTACCAAACTGCATACTGTACTTGATTCTTAAAATTGTAGCTTTTCCTGTATCAACAGAAGACAACCAATAAGAATAAATGAAACCGCTTAATATGTCACTGTTCTCTATGAATAAGGTGCAAGAGAAAACAAAAAGAAATGTTTTTGGCACAGTGGTTAGAGTGCAGGCTACTTCTGCTGATCATAAGCTGCCAGCAGTTTGGCAGTTCGGGTCTCACCAGGCTCAAGCCTTCCATCCTTCCGAGGTCAGTAAAATGAGGATCCAGATTGTTGGGGGCAATATGTAAACCATTTAGAGAGGGCCTTAAAGCACTATGAAGCGGTTTATAAGTCTAAATGCTATTGCTAATATTTGAATAACTGAATTTTTAATCAGAAGTAATTTAAGAAGTAACAGCTAAAAATTTCGTTATTTTCCAGATAACCCTGAATTTTTTATAAATTCTTTTTCGTCCTATCTGTTTGTATACCTTAGCAGAGATATTTGTTAACTCAATGGGACATAGCACTGGTAGCAGAATTGCTAACTGAAGTCTTGTGTTGGGACTTGTCTTTTACTATTTTGTAGTGTATCTTGTACTATACCACAAAACCAGATTGGTTCTCTAATAAACCTACTCCTTACCTTTTACATAGAATACAGTAATAATATTCTGTATTTACTTATATATTGAATATAGGTTGGTATATTCATGAAGGCATCATTATACAATGGTTATTTCCTATTATATACATTTGTTCTTTATATGTGTTTTTTTCAGATTTGCACAGCCTATCAACTCTGCAAATATTGATGCATATACGTGTTTTGCTTTAACATTACCCAGGAATCACTGCTGACTAAATATCATAGTATCACTACTAAATAACAACCTCTTCTCCCTACAGTTAGTCTATCACTCTCTTCAAGGCAAGCTTTATCATGGCAATTCATACTCACATTCTCTATCTCCTGTCTTATCTAGCATCCTCTACTTTTTTGTGGTATCTCATATGTATGTATGTATGTATGTATGTATGTATATGTAGATCTAAGTGTGTTCGGATCTTTTCCCATGTAAGATTGAGAGTAACTTGGCGATGTTTCGGCGAGGTCCCACTCGCCATCCTCAGGCTGGTGTCTTCAGTTTCACGCTGGTGTAAGCAAAGCGTGATCGGAGTTGCCGTCTCTCTATAAATACTGGTGGGGGGGTTGATGTGCTGGGCTGGTTGGTTGCGCTGAGCGGCTGCGCTTTTGCTCACACCAGCATGAAGCCAAAGACACCAGTCTGAGGATGGCAAGTGGGACCTCACCGAAACGTTGCCAAGATACTCTCAATCTTACACGGGAAAAGACCCGAACACACCTAGACCTACATACCTGTACCTGTGAAAATCTA
>JAEANM010010598.1:0-15716 GCA_017656035.1 Myanophis thanlyinensis
TTAAAAAAAAAAAAACAAAACTAATCCAGATAGGCTGTACAAGTTGTTCTTTAAACTGGAGAATCTTTTAGTATATATTCCAGAAATATTTCTTGCAATTATAGCAATTCTACGGTGTTGCTGCAGATGCCAATTAATTTCAATGTATTTCACGACTGTTTATTAAACTGTTTAACTTTCTCTGATTATAATCCTAAACTCATTTCCCTGGGAGCAAGACCCACTGAACTCAAACTGATGACTCAGAAATCTACTGAGGGACATTTAGGAAGAAATTAAATTTATACCACATATAATCTGTCACCTATATGAGCTCCAAAGCATGTTCAATATCCCAAAGGAGCTTTTTTTAAACTGATAAATCTTTGCAATAAAACCAAAACCAAAACCAAAACCTGTCACCACCAGAACTTGTGTCAAAAGAAATAATAATAACAATAAAATAAGAACAGCAACATTAATTACAGCTTAATCCCGTGAGGATATCTTTAAGACCAACAAACATTGACATCTGCCCATCCTAAATCCTAGGGAAAAACTCGGTAGGTGGATAAAATGCCAAATACAATCTGAACATCTGGCTGACTGTGCGATGAACCACACTGACAAAATTGCCCTCAACCAAATGCAAAAGGCAGCTTTACTTGGAATAGCTTAACTCTTGCAATGAGATCTTTGACACCATCAGACAACCACATATGCCTATCCCAGCTCCTAGGGAAGGACCCAATAGGTGGACAAACATGCCAAATCCAGTCTAAACATTTGGTTGACAGTGGGATTTTCCATAATAATTAAAAATATTTGTATAGTTTCCCCTTCCTCAAAAATGTGACTTTTGATGGCGTATGACCCAAAAACCCTTAGAATATAATCAACTCATTAGAATAATCAGAATAAACAAACATATACACACATACACACACACAAAACCAGTATGCCTTCCATATTTTAATTCTCTCAGAATGAGACCATCACCTTCTTGGTCCCAACACTCAAGAGAACATCTAGCTTCTCAAAGCCTTCCCAAAGGCTAATGGGGTCAGGCTAGCAACATTGCAGGGGTGAGATTATTCCACAAGGCAGACAATATAACAGAGAAGACATAATAAATCAAAGTCTTCCTGACTTTGTAAAGGACATGCTGCTTTTGTTGTTTTTTACAGGTTTAGATTACAAGGCCAGATGTTGGTTTTGATAGGTGTCTGATTCAATTGCATCAGTCTACAATATTATTACCAAGAGTAGTAGAATGTCTTCCTCCTAAGATGCCTGAAGGATGGAGGATGATCTTGACACCCCACAGTGGCAAATACTGAATACTGAGCTCCCCTGTTGACTACTACAGTTAGTAGAAGAATTCTGTATCTATCAACTATCACAAATATGGGACTACCATGTTCTCCAAAGTGCAGTCCCAGAACAAACTTCTCCAGGAAAAAAAAAAAAAAAAAAAAACAGAATCCAAGCAGATAAAATCAATTTACTCTGAAAGCAGATTCCATTTGTTATTATTTAGTTTTCCCTCTTGTAATGCTTTTCCTGGAGATTATTATTCAATGCCCATTTCATCATTGATGTATATATCTTCTTGACTTCACTGGAATCTTTCTGTAGGTGAATAAGGGAAAATGCCACTTGATGATAGTAAAATAAATATAAAATCTACCATATTAGGTCTATTATTTTCTGTGAAGCACAGATTATGAGTGTACTTTTTTCCTTAGAATGATTTGAGCATATACTATTATAATATATTAGGAATAAGTCTGATTGAAATCCATTGAACTAACATGTAGGATGGAATTGTGTATAGTTGATCCAAACTCCCCAAAGTGCTTGGTTTTGTATTAATTGGACAAAAAAGAAAAAAATGAAAAGGTAGGACAGGTGGAATTGGAGAAATCATCTACTGTGTTATTTGCAGGTTGCATTTCCAATTTAGATTTCCCTAAGGAGGCCACAGTCTAACTTGCCCTTTGTTAAATATAACTTGCTTCTGTTTCAGTTGACGGCCATGCTTGCTTCTGAGTAGGCCTGAAGGGTAAAGGTGTTTGCAACTGATGCTCTTTCTTGTTTGGGCTCAATTTTAAGTTTGGCCATATCAAGCTAAAATGTGGGCATCACAATCCTATTTGTACTGCAGATAGATTTCTATTCTTACAGTAAACATTGATTATATTGAGAAGTCTTGCTCGGGGTGCTTTTGTGACAAAAGAAATGGCATGGAAGAAAGGTGATCAAAACATTTGGCATGTCTTGCAAGTACTTTATCCTTAATTTTGATTCTGAGATGGAGAGAGATTTGGAGAATCCATCCTCCAGGTTATTAACTATAGTACTTTACTGACAATTATAGGGCTTTGTAGTTTGCAAATTGTGTGCTGCAAACACCCCAGGGTGTTGAAGCAAATCTATAGGGACTGAAGAACTGTTTGTGAGTTATTTGGGGGCATGAAGTGTTGGGATCTCCTCAGAAGACCATAATCTGAGATGGTTTGGGAACTTCTGCTAAGGCTTCAATAAAATGGGCAAAATTAGCAGGAGAGAGGGAGAGAGAGAGAGAGAGAGAGCACTGTGGGATACAGTTGCATATTTTCTCCCCTGAAGCATACAGTACGTTTGATTTGTGCATTAGTGAGCATGCTATCCAGTGAAATAAGACAATTTGAGCAAATATACAGGATGCTTCTGAGGGTGTGTCATACACCTGTGTCAAATCACAAATGCAGACATTTTCATGCTGTTGTTTTGGATTTCATGGAAGGAAAAGACTTTATTGCATGTTTCTTGTTTCATTAACTGTCTTGCTTATTTTAGTTATCCATTAACCATGTCCATTCTTTAACTTTGCTTGTGTTTACAGATCACGTATGTGAGATAGGCGAGTTTCTCTGTCATGATCGTGTGACCTGTGTGTCTCAGAATTGGCTTTGTGATGGAGACCCGGACTGCCCCGATGAATCAGATGAGGTTTCATGTAAGTAAAAAGTTGTCCTGGTTTCCTTTGCACCGTTCCAGCTGTAAAAGATGGACTTACTTTTTCTTTTAATGCCCTAAGCAGATTCTTAATGATGTTACTGATTAAAACCCTTGAAGAAATGCACTTTCAGAATGAAGAGATGCTTGTTTGATATATCACATTACAATGAACAATTTCAACCAAGCATGTGTACCATATTTCTTTTCTGACCTAGAAGAGGCAGCAAAGCAAAAGCGAAGGAAGGAACAAAATAATAATAGCATGCCAGATGTCATTTGCAATAAAAGTAAGGCGAACAGAGAGACCTTGAACAAAAACAGAACAGGAGAAAACGAGAGGAATAGAAAGTAATAGGTGAAAGAAGCAGAGTTTGAAAAATGTCGTGGAAAAAGCTTTAATAAAACATACTTAATCATTATAATAATAATGAAAAAACCCTTGTTTTTTCTGTGGCTGACAGCTATTTTAGAAGAGAATAGAACAGAACCCTATAGGCGTCTTCCCAACACCATGGTCTACTGATTAGATTATATTAAATCTTCATATTTCCTAGTTTCCTCAGCGAAGTACAAAATGAAGAGCTCTATTTCATGTCCCCAGGACAATCATTTTGTGTAATAGGAGCTAGTAATGAAACTTAGAAAGTTTTCAGGTGAAATACAAGGTAAGAGAAGAAAGACAGTGCTAAAGACTGGAAAACATAGAGCACCTTTCTTATGTCACATGAAGCAGAGACTAAAAAAACCCATAGACAATGAAGTAAGAATAAATGATACTTTTTAAATGATGGCATTTTATAGTGTGATTCCCTCTCCACAAACCCAGTTTGGTATTGACTGTTTAAAACCTTCATTTATTTATATACAATGTATGTCATGTACCAAGGGACAGCAATGAAAAGAATAACAAATGCCAATTAATTAGTAATTACAGAATAATGGTAATTGCATTTTGTTTTGTAGCAGTTTTAATGTATTTGTTTAATAGGAACTAGATCTTGTCATCTCTAGGTATCTTGTCATACTTCCAATCTAGCTTAGACTATTTTCAATTAATAATACATACTTAAAATTGTATGGCACTATAATTCAGGACACACAACTAGTTTTCTTTTAAGTGCAGATAACTGAGAAGAAAAGTTTTGATAAGTTTTGTAAGCCCCAGGAGTTTGAAAGGGACATCTCATGCCAGCCTCAATTTGTCTCTTGCCATTGCTAAAGCTACCTCAGGATTGAAGTACATATCCTTTACCTTACTATTTGTCACAAAAATGAAACTTCTTGTAGCAACACATTAAGTTGCAAAAAAGACAGCTATTTTCCCTCTATTTCTTTCTCTTTCTCTGCATTCTTCATCATTATCCTACATTTATCAATAAATGCAATGGCATGTAAGAGGCTATTTCATTCAAGGGCTTCTACAATACTGATGTGGTTGCAAAAAAGAGGAGTTTTTACAAAATTTTCCTAGCCGTAAAAATATGCATTGTTGTCTTTCATCTTACTTCACTTATCCCAGTCATAGCATGAAGGGTAAAGTATTTTTAGTTCATGAAATTTGCAAATAAGTAAATCACTTGCTATGTCAGTTGTGAAAATCATAATACAGTCTTCATGGGATATCTATTTCAGGTTACATCTAAACAGCAAAATTAAAAATCCCCTATGTTCATATCCCTCCCCTCACATAGATGTGTAGAGTCATAGTAATTTGAGTGTTTATTTCCCTTGAATATGTTTTCTGTAATTATACATACAAAAGACAGCCAACCATAATTGAATCACTCTGGAGCAAGATTTTCACTGCCACAGATGATAGGCAAAGCAATGTTCTCTCTGTAGAAGAGATCTTACTAACCAAAAGGAAGAAAGCTAAAGAAGACTAAAGAAAAACAAGGAGGTTAACAGTTCCGAGCAGAGGAAGGCAACCTGAACTCACGAATCCACGAGACTCTTAATTTTATGTGGCCTTCAGCTTATGAACTTGAAAAAGCCGAGTGATGAATTTGATCTCCAGAAATCAATATCTATGCTTGTAAAACAAAGGAGGGATTTCAGAAAGAAAGAAGCAGCATGTGCCTCAGCTTTATTGGGCTCTGCCACTCCTTGTTTTAGAGTTCTCCATCATGTGATCCTTGAGGCAAATGTGCTACTTGATGTAGATATCTAAAAAGGTTACATCATGGCAACAAGGCCAAAGTTTATTAAATTGAGACATTTCATTACTCATCTTGATCAACTATGGTCCAATTGCCATGATTAAATCTTTTTTAGATACTTTTGGGCCTGGATGATTGAGTCTTCATTTACATATTGCATTTAATTTGCAATATGAAGTCAGTGTGGCAAGAGTTAGTACCTTCCAATAACTCTGATTCTACACCTAACCAAAACAAAATCATTTTGACTGACAAAGTTACTTGAATGAGTAACAAAATGTTTTGGTTTAATACATTTGGTTCAGTTGCCATGATTTAACCTTTTTAGATACTTTTGGGCGTGGATGATTGAGTATTCATTTATATACTTGATGTAGAGATACATAGGTGATTTCCAACATCCTTCTCATTGCCTTGTTCCCAGTCCCTATCCCTCCAAAAGATCCATTACTTATCTCTTTTTGTAAAGGGTAAACATTTTCTCTTAATTCTTCATCCCTTTGATTTCTTTTCCCCTTAATCCTCTCTTTGACTTCTGTTTCTCTCAAAATTCCTCTTGTAGCCACATTTTTTCTTCCCATATTTGCTATCTGCTATAATCCTTCCCACTTATTATTCACCCCTCTTTGAGACATATATCAGCTTATCAGTCATCAGCTTTTTTTCCTATTCTGCTAAAATACATTATCATTTTAGTTTTGCCTTATGATGCTTTCACCTTTCCTTTTTCATTTCTTCCTTAATCTTTCATTATTTTTCCCTCCCTTACCTTGCCTCCTTTCACCGCTCTTAACAAATCTTCACAATCAGCCTCCTCATGTCAGTTTCTAACTCTTCAACTTACAACTGCTTTGCTTCTAGTCTTCTTATTTCTAAGCTAGAGGCTTTCCATAATCACATCTATCTTTCACTGCTGCCATATAAGCTATACTGTTGACACATTCACCCAAGCTCTTGAATATTCCATGTCATCACCACCCAGGAGATAAAACAATAAAGGCAGTATCTACAGATGGCAGGAAAAAACAAGCACAATTTATATGGACACACTCACAGTGACATACACAGACACCCACAGAGAGACACTCACATACCCTATGCTATATGGTGCTTGAGAATTCATGATAACTCTGTTCACTTAGCTGAGAGTTTCAACTAGCATCTCCAGTGTTCAGAACAAATATGCAATCTGTTCCATTGTCCTTTATCGGCAGAAGAGAAACCTATTGGCTGTTGCTCTTCGACAAATTTTGTGAACTTACAAGCTAATGAATTTAAACGCAGCACTAAGTGGATCCATCCAAATTACTTTTACCCATTTGAGCTACTTAAGCAATTATTAATATTATTTATTTTGTGTTGCTACTGTTGAATGCAAGCTGGACAAAAAAATGTTTCCCATCTCATAATGAACTGAGAAAGTTCTGTGTTGATAGTTGTTGCAGAATCCAGTCTGGCTTGTCACCGGGACCAGAGGTGCTAGAGCAGAGGACTTCTGTCTAGCAGAATATGTGCTTTGGGCTATTCAGTGTTTAGTATTTATATAGTGCCTGTCATGGGTAGCTTTTTAGATATTGATTAGGGTATTAATGGCTGGCTATTAAGTTTTGGCTATTGTTTCTTTGTACTGCCCAGCCCTCACCTCCTAAATGCTTGCTAAGCTGGTGGTAAATCAGCATGCCTAGTGACTGACAAGGGACCCATTTCCTAGGTTTCAGTAACTTCCCTGGCTGTTTTTGTGCCTGCTCATCCAACAATCTTAATAGTTATATGTCCTTGTTAATTGCAATGTGAGTCTACCAATGTTCTCAAATCTCTTTGTCTGACCGCTCACTTCCATTCTTACAATGTGGTGGGCAGTTGCTAATTTCTAAAGATAATTCTTTCTTGATATATTTGATATTTATAGTGATCCATTAGCATAATAAATGCCCAGATCATTTGTAAATTTAAAGTTCAGGTAAGTCTTCCCATATTTAGGATCAACCAGCTTGATTGGGGAGCTATTATGAACAGAAGGGACATCTGCTACATTGCACATAGATGTTGTGAAGCTAAAATGATATTTAATCTAGCGTCACTGTACTTTTAACACTTAGCTTTAAATATACATGTCCACAGACTATAGTGCTTGGAAACTATGTGCGTCTGGATGGGGAAGAACTCAACCTTGATAAGACTGAGCAGCTGTGGATTTTAGATGATCTGCATTTAAAGATTTTCCAACATGATGAGGTAACACTTTCCTAGACAGAATTAGTGCACAATCCGGTGGTCCAACTGGAATTACAGCTTGAGGAGCAGGAGTTAGTTGTAGCCAGGACAACCTTCACACAGCTCTACCCTATATACCAGTGGTCCCTATTCCTAGATCAGGAGGCATTGCTTACTTCCAGACATTACTGCAATATGTTTTACACGGCCCTTCATTTCCATGTACTGAAGTACAATTTCATAACGTCTGTTTACATAAATTCTTGCTAGTTAATAGTTATTTTAGAAAATAAACAAATGTTGGTTCCATATTGAAGGAGAAAACATACTGTCTCTCAAATAACGTGATTATCTTTCTGTTTCCTAGGTAGAATATATTAAGTGAAAGTTATATAACTGTATTTGTACTGGTTACTGTGAATCTCTTTACCATCTGCATTTTCATTCGAGGTAACGTTTAGTGGGTCATGCTTACTTTATTAACTTCCTGGGTTGGAATATTGGAGTTTGTTGAATGGCAGATATTTGTCTTTGTGCTGTTACTTCTGAATTTGAAATCTGTCTGATAAATTGCTGATCTTCCTGGTTAGAACTGTTATTTTCTACCTACAAAAAAGATTGACAGCCGTATTCCCCCCACCGCCAAGACTGGTACTTTTATTAAAGTATTCCAATTGGAATATTGACTCCTTTGGCTCAAAAAAGATGATAGCATTGAAAATAAAATACATTCACCTTCCATGGATATATATCAGCACCATGTCAAAGGTTCTTTTCTATTATATCTGAGAATAAATATTTCCTAAACAACAGTTTGGAAATAGAGTATCAACATGCAGAGGCAAACACACCAATTAGAATCTATTTGAGATTAGTAATATACAACTTCCAAGCCACTACATTTTCATCCACAAATATTTAGAAATATTTCCAAGCACCTTGCGAGCTTTTTACTCTAGCTGGTCCTGAAATGCTGACTATTTCAGAGGAACTGCTCAATATTTCCTCCAACTTTCCAATAAGAAGGCAAAAAATAGACTTTCCACATGTGGCTCATCTAGTTCATGACAGCCAATTATTAGATTTTCTGGAATTTTGGTTGTGAGAGCAGAGCTGAGCAACAATGTCTACCATATCAATCAGCTCTTTGGCAGTTAGGGGCACAACACCCAAAGGATATACATTTATCATAACACCATCTATCCTTGTCCTTTTTAGTGTCCTTTCTGAGCTATTCAGAGAGGAAACCAGCTAGAGAAAACATCAACACTAACTATCCCATTCTGCTTGCTTGCTCCTTGAAGCAGCGCCATGGTGCCTTTAGCTTGAGAGAAAAAGAGCAAGAACCCCAAGGCTAGGAACAGACCAAACAGAACTGCTTCAAAACTGTTTCACAATGACTCCTGAATGACAACAGAGACATAAACGGAATGATTTTGCTTCCTTTGGTGGACGCTAACAGGGAGGACAGAATGCGACCGTTGCTTCACAATTAACACCAAAGCTCAATATAGAGGTGCTTTTATTTATTTATTTATTTTAACTATTGTACAGCTATTTTATTTTCCTACTCTGTCTGGTAAGGAAGAATAACAGTATTTTTTATTTTATTTTTTAAAGAAGTTTTGAGGATGGCCTGTAATATGCAGGAGATGCTGCTAGAGTGACTGATCACTTTGGGAAACTGAGATGAGAAACCATAATAAAAAGCGAAAGCCCCAAATATAGGGTGGGTAGACCTGGCTTAGTAATAATGCCTATGAAAAGGATCTGGGGGTCCTGGCATGAGCTAGCCATGCCATCCAGCTTGTAAAAAAGCAGTGGCTCTTTTAAGATCCATTAATAGATTCCAGATCAGAGGATGTAATTGTCCAATCTGTTCTGCTTTCGTTAGGCTCCTCTTGGAAATATTGTGTCTAGTTCTGGGCACCACAGTCTAAAACTGACATCAACAAAATGCAATAAAATTCAGAGAAGTGGTACTGAGATGATGAGGAGACTGGAAATAAAGTTTTACGAAGGATAGTTGAAGAAACTGTCTTATGTTTAATTTATAAAAGAGAAGAATGAGGAGAGGTTTAAAAGCGATCTTCACATTCAAGTTTGCTGCACAATGTTGTGCATTGACAATAAAGGATTGAATTAAATAGCTAAGGAGTGACCTATAAAATAAGGAGTGGGTTTTTTTTTTTTAAGTTGCTCCAGAGGACAGAACTAGAATCAATGGGTTGAAAATAGATAGGAAAATAGTAGATAGAGTATAAATATTAGGACAAATATCCTAACATTAGGAGCTGCCCAGCAGTGGAATGGTTGCCTCAGGAGATTCTACTTCCTGCTTTATTGAAAAGGTTGGTTAAAGCAAAACACTTAAACAGATCCTGCAGAGAATAGAATGTTGGACTAAATGACCTTTGAGATCCTTTCCAATTCTATGAACTTCTGATTTCATACATTCAGCATTGATTGCATGTGATTTTTGGAATCCAATTTAGATTTAGATCATTTGGTCATCAGGAATAAGAAACTGCTAATGATGTGACCTCTTTAGAATCTCTAACATTCCAACCCAAATGTGAAGTTCCCAGATTCAATATACGGTATATAAAGGGGAAAAACAAGAGATAAACAGTATTTTGTAATGGGTCATAGGGTCTACAGTAACTATATCGAGTGCACTAAAAACTATTGTTTAACTTAGTTTAGTTTAGTGTTTAGAGGTAGCATAGTCAAAACTGTGCTAGATATTCCTATTATACCACTAGATCTTGAAACTAGGGAAATATGTTTTGTTTTATATTCTTCCTTGATTGGAAAGCAGGGGATGTAGAAAAATCCACATGATTGTAAATTATGCTATAAATGCTTTAATCTCTAATTCCATCATTTCTGTGTCAGAATGTTGTGGGTAAAAAACAACAACCTCCAAATTAATATATTACTCAAAGTTGATAAACACATCAAAATGAGGAAAAATCTTATTGTGAGATTGCAAAGCTATCGGTTTTATTTTAAGATTTTATTTTCCTGTCATTAAATGATGCTAGTGGAATGGAGGAATAGATAAAAGAGAAGATGGGACTTGGCAAGGGATTGTTGAATTCTTTGATGTTTTTAAGCCCTCAACCTTTGATAGAAGAAACCTTGGGAGTTGACCTTTGAAGTCTAAGGGTCTCCAATCTTTAGGGTTCCACATTCAACACGTTAGCTTAAAACTGTTACAGAATAAACTCTGATCTGATGTGTAATTTATTAGAAAGTTCCAGAATTCTCTCAGGCTGGATTACAACTTGCCTGTTTTGATAAATCCAGAGTGTTTCAGTGCAAAAAATACCAAGTGTGATTACTCACTTCTTCAGGTGAGATACCGAACGTCAGACCAAAATATTTGTGTTATAAATAAAGCTTGTTTCTTAAGCTCACATTTGTCTTCCTGTTCACGTTCAACTGGAGAGGTAGTGTGACTTTCATCAATAGAGGTGTATTTCTTTTCAACTGTTTTTCTACTTTATAAATGTGTATAAAGCAAACGGCGCCGAGGCCAAAATTATTTTCACTGTGGATACTCAGCAAAAGTATTACGATCCACTCAGGTACACTTAGTCATAAACTTTGAGCTGGCCTTTCTTAAGAAGGTGAATTTCACCCTAGGGTGTCAAAGTGCTTTACAGCCGGAAATAAATCAAGGTTTGAAAATGTCTTCTCCCTATCTTTGGTGAGAGTGAGATCTGTGGAGGTCAACACCCCCACGCCCTGCAATCCCTCAAAATGCAAGGATTGCAAGTAGAAATGAGAACATCCAATTCCCTAAACCAAGTCAGGAATTCTGCCGATACAGGTCTCTGTGACTTGTCAGCTGTGCTTATTCCTTACAATTTATCTATCTTTGGGAATAAAATGCACAGCTGCACATTTGGAAAGGATTTAGACCGCACCTTATTCTGCATCACCAGCACAGTATGGTCATAGGGGACCGTCAGCTTTTCTTCCACTTTAGTCACGGTTAATTATCTGATGCCTCTTTTGTTTCCAGATCAGGTTTGCAGAGAAGTTAATTTAACTGAAAGCTGATGGCAACGGTTCGCTTCCTTGAATTCTACGCAAATGCTTACAACAGTGCTGGAGAATAATACGGCCCCTGAAGTCTAGTGCCTGATGCCCAAATGTCAGGAATAATTAGATCACATTAAGGATTAATTGCCAGCTAAATTGCACTTTCTCTAGGTTTCGAAAAAGTGTGTCTGCTCCGAGAAGCAAATTGAAGCTTGTTTAAGTTTAGAAACAGTGGGGCAAATAAATCTTTTTTAAGGGACGCATACACAAATAATTCATAGCAAGACCACAGCATTCCTGGCTTTTTTATTTTGTTTTTATTCCAGCCAGCAGCAGTGTGACTTTTATGGCTCAGCTACCCATTTCCAACAATATGAAGATTTACACTGGAAATATGGGTTCATCCTTTGGCACTTTCAGATCACTGCAGGGAAGCAGCAGAGATTAAAAAGCAAACAGACTTTCATGCATCCCTAGAGGGACACCTTCACTCTTTCTAATTTATTCCCAGATATCTATGGAAATTCTCAATCATCCAGGTCATGTTTGTCCCAAAGGTGCTTTTATCCAAAAGGCAACTGGACTTTCTCAGAGAGGGTTGGGGTTGTTCGTTTGTTTGAAAACATTTTGCTTCTCATCCAAGAAGCTTCTTCAGTTCATGAGAAGTGAAACATTTTCAAAAATTTTCAAACAAAAAAACAAGAAAGTCCAGGTGTCTCATGGAAAAAGCATCTTTGGCACATTTATTCCCAGATGATAAATGAATATTCAGATAGAGGCACTCCTTGAGCTGTTGTCCATTTGGAATTTTTCTTGTTGCTTACATTGTTTTATTATGTCCCAATAATCAATATCGATTATTGACTTCCCTAGCAAACTAATGCTAGGGTTAGGGTTAGGGTCAAGGTTAGTTAGACTATTCGATGGAATCATAATATATATGTTCCATTTACCAGAAAACAAATTGATTCCAACTTGTCCTACTTCTTCTACATGTCCATCTTAACTTTGTCTTTTTGTTTGGTTCTATATAGATCTAGTATTACACTGAGCTACAGATGTGCACTGGTTTTGTTGCTGTTGTTGTTTGTTTGTAAGAATGGCTAGTTCCTCTGTTTTTGCAGTCTTTCAGGTTTTTTCTGAGAAATGCTCTAGAACAGTTGCCCCCAACATTTTGGGTTCCAAGGACTGGTTCTTTGGATATAGTTTTTTTTTGTGGACCAGAGGAGGCATGGTTTCGTGTGCTTCCAGCATCCCACATGTGCACAGACGGGGTTTTGCTCATTTGGGTGGACCGGTTTCTGGCATGCTGTGGACCAGTGCTGGTCTGCAGCCTGGAGATAAAGTGCCCTGCTCTAGGAATATAAATAAAATGAAACAGTAAAAGGGAGCTGAATGCTACTTGAATGAGGAACATCTGACAGGACTGTTCTAGCATTGCGGGCCAATGTAATACCTAGGTTAAACAAAAAACACATTGAAGTTAAGATTCTGATCTAGAACCTGGAAAGTTTGAAAGTTAGGAGCACATCAAACATAGCAAGAATGATTTCTCCCTCCCCTCCCATGGGTATGTGTGTGTGTGTTTGTATACTTCTTTTAAGCTACAGGGGAGAGGCAGTTTGGGGCAATGGAAAGGGGGAACAGATGCGAGGGAGGTAATTCTTTCGCTGATACGTATTTTACAACTGAAATCATCATCCCCTAAAGCTTTTCTTTCTGAATGTGCAAGTTGTGCCTTGGGATTTCATAGCAGCTATTTTGGGACAGATGGAATTTTGAAAAGAAGAATAGCTAAGAGATTATCTAAATGATTCTAGAACTGAAAAGAGTTGGAAAAGTTTTTTTTTTAAATGCAGAAAATGCCCTCTCTCATGACCATATTTATATAAAGTTCCTTATAAGAAAAATATTGGGGGACTTATGATGTATTGCCGGTGTCCTGGAATAATCTTGCCAGAGATAAGGTGACTACCCTTTCTGTGAATCTGATTTAAAATGGCAAAACATCCCATTAATGGAAATAACAGCCATATTGATTTGGCTTCCATCTTTTTCAGAAGAAAACATTCAGTTCATGGGAGAAGCAAATGAAAATGAAAAAAAAAGCAAACAAATGAAAATATGCATCATAATAATGCATTTATTTTCTTTTTTTTTCTGTTGTTATTGGCTCTGGCAACCTTAGTATGGCATTCATTAGATGCCAAGCCATGTTTGCTTGCAGCATTTGTCAGCATTTTCTAAACCAATTCCTTCTATGAGGCATTTTATAATCAATCTATATGGGTTCCCCTGGCTGTTGTTTGGGTTTCTCCTTCTTTAAAAATTGATTTAAAGGCAAATAGACTGAGTGTAGCTAAATAATCATTGTCCCAGCTTTCTATTCAGGCTTCTGTCCCAAAAGATAGTTTAAAGTGCATTGGAGAAGAAAAAGGAACAGCACGGAGGCAACACACAGGCAACTATACTAAAACTTCCATAGTTTCTATAAGCTAACAGAGCATCTTAGAACATTTAGGAGTCTCTGAAGCCTTGTTCTTGTTGATAGTTAAGGTCCATTATGATTGCTGAAGGTATTCTTTTCCCTCACACTATTCTACTTAAATTGCTCCAAAGGGAGTATTGTTCTTCAAATTCCAGTCAGATCACCCACAGAGAAGAAAGGAAGACGAATTCCACATCAGTTGCCTCTGTGTGACATCTGCACACCAATTCCAGAAAATACATCTCTGGTGCCTCTGCTCATCTCTCCTTTAGGTATATTTCTTTCTTCTGGTCTCTGCTTCTCCTCTTTCTTCCATAATCTTACACAGGAATATAATTCTTTTATGAAGCTGCACTACTATCTATCAGATAATTACTCTGGGTTTAAATCACTGTCCTATCCCAGCCCAAATTAAAGCTGCACAATATAAATTACCCTTAAGAATTAATATATTTTACTGTTACCACAATGGATTTTTTAAAAAAGGAAATACTTCCATAATTGTCTTGTCCAATTTGGATGTTCTAAGTTACAGAACTTAAAAGTATTAGGGAGTCTCCGTTGTCTGAGTTTATTTTGTACAGCACAATATGAATACAGAGTTTGCTATGGCCTTCGGTTCTCCAGTTCACTCAGAGATGGATAATGTATAATTCTTTCGATCAATAAATAAATACTTATACTGAAGTACTATTCATATGCAAATCAATGAGCAGTGTAGTTGTAGATACTTTTTTCCAATTTATATTATTGTGAATTTTTGCTAATTTGCTGAAATAAATAAAAAATTAACATGCACATCTGCACACAGTCAGGGAAGTATCTTGCAGTTATAAATATGATCAACATATAATTCCCTTTAAAATATTTTATCAAGGCAGTTTGTTTGATTTGATTGCTTATATGCCATCGAGTTGTTGTTGACTCTTAGCATCCACATAGATAGATTCTCTCTATGATAATCTGGCCCTAATCTGGCCCTTTTAATACTGCGGCCATTGCCACTATAACTGAGTTCAGCCACCTTACTACTGGTCAACCTCTCCTTCTCTTTCTCTCCATTTTCCCCAGCATTACATCCTCTTCAGAGATTATCAATCCACAATGAATTGATAACATGTCAAAGTAGTGAACCTGTGTCATTTCAGAGATACTATTTCCTATCACGTCAACAAACATTATCAGTGGTCCAAGTGATAATACTTATTATGGTCTTCTAAATTTCTAAAACCTACACAGGTTTCTGACTGAGCTGTCAACAAATTGAATGAAGCAAAAACAAGCAAACCCCGACAACCCTAAAACAATCCAATATTCAGGATTGTTATAATATAACACAGTAGTTTTAACCTTGGCAACTTTACAATGTGCGGACTTCAACTTCCAGAATTCCCCAGCCAGCAATGCTGGTTGAGGAATTCTGGGAATTGGTGTTTCCCACATTTTTAAATTGCCAAGGTTGAGAAATATGGAAATAAGGAAATGTACTACAATAATAGATATAATAGGGTTTGAGAAGCTTCTTGTTTCAACATGCAAAGGATAAAACAATTACTTTCCACTTTACTTATAGTTGCAAATAACCAAACATTTATGACAACTTATGATCATATCTAGTTATGAACACATTTATTTAAATAGCTGTCAAATGGAAAATCTCACTCTATCTGATCAGCCAAATGGAATTTGGAAGTTGTTGGATTATTTATTTATTACAAATGCCTTTTTTTTTTTTTTTGCTACTTCATGTAGAAGCCATACAGCCATACATTCAGAAGCACTTTAGAGCACAGCACAGAATACATGTGATACATTATAAT
>JAEANM010010599.1:0-15716 GCA_017656035.1 Myanophis thanlyinensis
AAATAAATAAATTTCCTTTTTAGACTTCATAACAAAAAAAAAATAAGAAGCCAGCCAAAAAAAAAAAAAAAAGGATAGATCCCACAATGCCTTATATTTATTATGAAGCGCTATGGAAGATTCTTCACAAATTTCCAAGAAATTCAAGCATACTGTACTTAGATCCCAAAATGCGATATATTTGTACAGGCTTACCTTTATGTTTTTGAATTCCTTCTTCCAAGGGTAAAGAAAAAGATTAATTCCAACTGATTCTAGCACTTCAAATGCGTTCTGGAGTGAATGCAGACTTGATGCTCTCAAGGAGCGAAGCGAATTTTCAGCCATTTCATAAAACTTAATTAACCGGAATCTATAAAAGGGATCAATCTTGGGAAAGCAGAGTAAAGCTGAAGCTGCCATTTGTAGATTGGTAATTGGGCACTGCTTTCTGTCAGAGGTATCCAATTTAGATTCATGGAACTGTACATATTTCCTAAATACTTCGTCTTTGTATTTTGTATCCATCTGGAGTTGGATTTTAGCACGCTCGTGGGCGGCTATCTCATCTCATTCATGGCTCTCTTGAAGCCCACTGATCAACAGGCAATCTAAGACAGCAGTGGAGTAGATTCTAAAAAGGAAAAAAGAAGACAAAACACATCATAATGTCATTTAAATTTTATCAAAAAGTATTTTCAACTATTTTTTTTGCTGTCCTACAAAACTAAGCTTTTTGGAGGATTCCTTTCATTTCAGAAAAAGAATTAAGTATTTCACATGAATCAGCACAAAGAAACAATGTGAATATTTATCTGGGCCCAAGTCTTGACTTAGTACTATTGCTGTTTGCACTTACAGACCTGATTTTTATTTCATACAGGGAAAATAGAATGAGAAGATACTGCAGAAAGGCAACAAGGCCTTATGTATAGCACATAGTGGTTCCAAGATGTTTTGTCCTTAGCATGTCAATTCTGAACTGTATTTTACTAATTGTCACAACTTGGGGGGGGGGGGGAGCCTTTATTGTTACCCTCAATAAGGGTGAATACAAAATTTGTCATTTTGATGCAAGCATACCAAATTTCTACTTCCCAATTATATATGCAAACTGAATATACCAGTGTGCCAGTCAGAATTATGTTTTTTGTGATGCGATGTATGTGAACCCACACACATTAGGAAATTCTCTCCATAAAAATGTCCTTGCAAATGTGCATGCAGGCTTGTTTATACTGGGTGAATGTTCTTCACACTTTTAAAATATAGAGGAATTGAAGATTGAAAAATTGAAAAAAAAAACTATTAAAAATGAACAAGGCATGTTTCATATCCCTAATCTTTAAGCAATCCAATAAATCTTTCTTGTTCTCTTTTGGGAGACAGAGAGCTACAGCTAATTTAATCTGGTAACAAAATTATTGCTGTTATGCAGATTTTCCCCATCTTGGTCTACCCATTCAGAAAACCCCATATACATTGGTTTTAAGAAATATGATTTGGGATCCTGTTTTCTAAGAATGCTTTACCATGGAAAAATGTTGTTTGGTACAATACAGAACTGCCAATATTTAAGATACCAATGCAGTGTAAAAAAATCCAAATATATGCTTGTAGGATAGTAGATACTAATAGCTTTATATATAGTGATCATTAAGTCTTTTGCAATGCAAACATAGTTTACCTGACCTTACCTACAAAAAGAATGATTACATCTTGAAAGCCATTTAGAAAGAAAAAAAATCCAAGCATCCATAAAAATTGTAATCCTTCCTCATCCTTTTATTGGAAGCAAATCCCACTGCTTTCAGTGTGATCACTGCTAAGTGAAAATGCATCACATTAGACCACAGTTGTGATACATCCTAAAACATCCTCTGGAAAAGGTGTTTTCAGAAGGTTCTGGAAGGTGACTAGAGTTGGGACCAAATGCATTTCTCATGACAGAACCATTCTAGAAACATGACAGGAAAACAGTGTCTTTGGGCCTCAGCATCCCTGACCACATGAAAAGGAAGGGAAAGGTGGGGGAATTAGATTATGAAATAACAATAGTGTGAACTACAGTAGTGCAGTACAATCAAGACAGACTTTCTAACATTCAAAAAAATCTATAGTTCAAATCTTATTTGATCTGAACTGTTCTGTTTTTGACTATTACTAGATCTTGACTAGTTTTTATCATAGGTGACACAATTGTATCATACCCACACAGAAGTCCCACAAAGTTCAACAGGAATTAATCCAAGTTAACTGGCTTTAAAAACTAAAACCTTACATCTGGTTTAAAATCCTTAATAAACACTTTTATTTAAATTGCTTGTATTCTTTTGAATCTCACTTCTCATCTAAAGCTCTAGACTTATCATCATTCAGATATATCATCTAAAATGTCTCTACCCCTGGGCAGAAATGTGAAACTGATTACAATAGGATTACTCAATACGTTTAAAGTTTTCCCCTCCCAGAACATAAACGCACCAACAAAAGAGAATTTTGATGTTACTTTCAATATTATGCAACCACTTCAGATATTCAATTGCCATTAAGAAATGTTGTTTGCCAAACAAGTACTTTTCTCTAACCTCAAGTTTATCTATTTTTCACCCAGTGAGAAGGGCAGCATTTTAAATGCCTTTCAAATTCTTCATTTAATTAATTAAAGCTTAGTAAATATCTGACAAACTGGCAAACTCATGATACTTCCCACAGTAACAATATTTTGAATTCCTTATATAACTTTTTTTTTAAAATTGTCTCTCTTTGTCCATTGTTCACAAATGTCAGCATACAAAGGAAAAGAGAAAGTATGAGAGATAAACACATGAAGAATGTGCTGCCTAGGTTTATTAGTGTGATTTTAAGAGTCTTATTTCTCAGTAACACCCATTCTTTCATCCAGACAAAACACCAGGCTGCAAAACACAATTTCAAACACAACTGTCCTCTTTCCTTTGCATATCGTAACACTTTGTATTTAACTTGCCACTGACCTTTACACACACATACACACACACACACAACTGCTTGAATGTACAAGAACACCTTCATTTTCAAATGGGTATTGTCTGAAACAGAAACATCATTCATGGCAAAACATTCATTTTTTTCAGAGAAATTCTTCCTAACAGTGACAATTTTAATTTCTCCCATTTTAACAGCTTAATTTCACTCTTTGTATGTAATGTAATTTTTCTGAAATAACATACAATTCATATTTATCATACTAACGCCCAAATTATTAGACCAAGGCAGAAATCTGAAAAAAACAAAATCCCAAAAATTATAGCAAACTATTTTACTGTTGCCATCAAAATTACAGGGCCACAACCATCGTCACCAGAAGTTAAACCTAACTCAAGGGGGAATTTACTTTTAGGCGGAGTACTGATGGATCAGACCAGAGTTAACGCAGCATTTTATGATTCAATATCAAGATGCGCTTGAGAAATTCAGAAGCCCACACAGAAAATTCTACCATTGCTCCATTCTACCATTGCTCTGCTGCAACTGTAACTTTCTTACAACACTTTTATCATTTGTTTCTGATCAACTATACTCTAAAAAATACACCAATTAACAACTTGTCTAACACTTATAGCACAACAGATGGCCATGCCCAAGCTATCTTGGCTGATTGCAAAAAAAAAAAAAAAGTAACCAGAGCTGATTATCATTTGGAAAGAAAAGTATTGTATTGACTCCTGATAACTGCCTGGACAAGTCCCTAAAGCAGTGTTTCTCAACCGTGGGGACTTTAGGATGTTTGGACTTCAACTCCCAGAATTCCCCAGCCAGCCATTGGGCATTCAAAGAGTAGACTGAACGAATGCAATGTAAAGCCAATTCTATTTGAAAAGGCAGTTAAGAGGTTCCCTCCAAGAAAAAACCATACCCCTTTCCTCAACATAACAATGGAGGACCCTTTTTTCATGCAGAATTTATTAACTGCAGAGATGTATCTTCACTCATCCGGCCTCTGAGAACGGAATCAAACCATGAAAATATATACATAGTGTGTGTGTGTGTGTGTGTGAGTGAGTGAGTGTATATATTCACTCAAATGAGTATATATTGTGATTAGGGATCAAGAAGAAAAGGGCTCCCTTATTTTCAAGGAATATTTAAGGACTTTACCACCAGAAGTTGCAGCTATTGCATACGGCAAGCAATGCTTCTCACACACACACACACCCCATCGCTAGTGGGTCTCTGTCTCCCCCCTTTTTTAATGGCATCTCTGTAAAACCCAAAAGAGCGACTAGGAAACTCAGAAAAGGCGAGCCAATATTGCACTTGTTATTCACTGGCCCTCCAGAAACCAACCCCACCCCCACAATCCCCTTTTCTGCACCTCTCACCGCCGGACAGCTGAGGAATCTCTTCCTTGAGGATGCGGGGAGCCAAACCAACCCGCAACCCATCATCCACATCCAACGACGCTCAAGGCGAACCTACCCCCGAGGAAAAGCCCAGGCAAAGCCCGACCTCGTGCTTAGTTGAACCTCTGTCCTCCCTCTTCTCAGCTTCGCGCCCACCGACTCTTCGCTTCTCCCACCATGCGAACTGCGAGAACCCGGCGGCAGCAGCAACCCACCCAAACCACCGACCAGCAGCCGTCTTCGACGCTGGCCAGACCGGAAGACAACGCGGGACCCGGAAGTACAATCTCTTCTGTCCTCTCTCTCTCTCTCTCCCCCACCCACCCCTCTACAGAAACCCGGAAATGGGATTCGTCTCCGTTCTCTTGCTCCTTGACGCCTTTTTGCTGAGGGCGCAGGCGCAACTTCCCAGGGCTCGCGGAGGTACGGACACAAGGATGACGCGCGCTCAGGCGCATGCGTATGACTTTCCATCTGTGTTTGCTCCGCGGTGTTTGTCTGACTTTCCAAGCTGAAAGGATGGGATCTGTTGACTGTCCAAGGACACGGAATTAATGCCATTGTCGCCTACGTTTCCCGTGAGCTTCCTAAATCGTCCCATAAGAGGAGCAGATAAGAACTTCAGTTTTCAGCAATTCTAGCTAGAATGGCCACTTAAAAAGGGATTCTGTGGGAGACCAACTCACTTTCTTATATAGTCTTTCTCCAACTTGGTGCTCCAGCTCCCTTTAGAATTGCAGTCCAGCATTTAATAGTATCAGGATGGGGAAAAAAGCAGGTGAAGTTCTGCAAGACCCTTGCTATTTTATCTGTGTTAAAAATAACAGGGATGCCCTTTCAGAAAAAGTTATTTCTGTGGTAGCAGCTTACACTATCTTCTGGAGTCATCCGCTCAACTTTTTGCAAAATAATAGTAATGAGGAAAACTTTATATCACTTCAGCGATCGTTGGGTTGTGGCTTGACATACTGGTAAAGACAAATGACAGAATGCACATTGTGATATTACAGTGCAAGGTGTTTATGTACTTCCATCTGATGTTGGGATGCAACCATGAAAATACAGGTTTGTGTCTGAATGCATATTTTGTTTTATTATCATGGTTTGCACTGATGGTATGGGATAGTGTGAAATCAGAAAAACCGTATTAACTGTGTGAACAAGATCTGAATTAATGTTTAGAGGATTGTACAAATTAAGAGAAAAATACACATATAGTTGTATGCATATGGTATTTTTAACATACTGTAACCCTTTATTTGTAAAGGGAGAAATTCTCACATGCAATTCTGCTGCTAGGGAATGCTCTTGGGATGCACTCTGTTAATACACTTTGCAGTACTGATTAGAATGCTGTCCTCTCTCCAGTCCTGTTCTGGAATCATGGCGAATAGAACGCTTTTTACCTCCCTCAGAGCCTTTAATGGTCTTAAATCAGTCTTCCCTTGAAACCATTCTGTCAAAAGGATTATTTTACAAACCACTAGAGAAATGTACACAAATACATGTGGACAGTGTATGAATATGTGGAAGGAGGACTGTTTGATTCTTAGAGCACTGGAAATATTCAGTGAGAGGCCAGCTTGCTAGTGTAAAACTGATGTTCCTTTCACCTGGCCATTTATTAGTCTGGATTGAGCAGTGATTGGCTGACAATATCTTTCTGAGAGTTTCACATAGACAACACCAGGCAGAAATTATTGAAGAATTGCAGATGGTAAGGACAATATGAAGGAATTAAATGTTAGTTTCGCAACCCAAATTTCAATCTCCATAGTTTAATAGTTTAGAGGCAACAGCTGAACTTGGGAAGAAAGTAAGATTTTTGTTTCAATACAATCAAAATTCTGTTACATAAATGAAAAGTATGAAAAAGCAGTGCCATCAATGTTTATATTATCTTCTTGCATCAGAAGGTACAGAATCTAAGAATCCTTAGATCAACTGACAGATTGATATTACCATTCTGCACAAAATACTTCAAACTACAAATGAGTAGCAACATAAGTAAAATATGAACACATCCATCTCTTAAATTGATATTAAGAAAACATCCAACAACCCTTTTGGATATTTTAAGTGTTGTTTTCCCTGAGGCCACAGACAAATGTTGAACATTTAGATAATTTCTAAATACGTCCAAAGAGAGGTAAGTCCATTTTAGTATTTTAATACTCTGAAAAATTGTTGCGTTTTTAAGGGGTTTTTACACTTGTCCCCTGCCTAGTTCTTTCTAGACATGCTGAACTTCCAATCCCAACCAGCAAGCCCATGCTAGATGCAGAAGATGGGAAAAGAGGTCCAGTGCAATGGGAGAATACATGGCTGGGGTAAAGTTTCCCCAGCCTCTTTGTTCCTCATACAGGTGAGCTCCGACGACCTAAATACCTGTGATTAGTGGCCTGACAATGTATATGCCGTTCTTGTTTTGAATCATCCACGTTGTAACTCTTGAATGTCTCCTCTGCTTGACTTACAACCTGTTGCCCATAGTTCCTTGGGGTTCTACCATTACCTACCTCTCTCACATAGACACACAGTTGTGAGAATTGTTTGTTTTGTATGTTTGTCTGTTGCTTAATCGAGGATCCCAATATTAAGTGGTTGAACTATGCTCTCATCACATCCTGCTAAACTATCATGGTTTGTTGAATGAGATATGTTTGCTACTTCAGCAGACTTAAGACTTAGAATAACTTCGTCACTTTGAATGTACACTAATCGGCATACATTAAAATGAAATTTCGTTGCATACAGCTTTAAAAGGGTCTCCCCCTCCAATATACACTACATAAACATGACCAAATAAATACAAAATTATGCATGGAACCACATATATGACACGAAGCAGTTCACTGAATCAGTTTGTCATCCGTTCTAATTTACAAGGTTGGCATCTCTATCATGTGATCCACTTTGAGATCCTTCCCCGGCCAGCTTCTTGCCTGCCTTCATTTCTAACCACCCCGCGCTTCATTCTTCCCCCAGCCTCTCCCTTGGCATCAAACGCGCGCTGCTTACGCGTGCGCCTGCGCACTTTCCCGCTGTCGCGCCCGATGGGCGCGGCCGAGCTAGAACTGGCCCTTTTAAGCCGCCGTCGTTGTCTGTAGTTTCGCGGTAGTTCTTCTGTGAGGCTGCCAGAGTGGCTTCGCGGAAGTCATTCTGGAAGATGGCGCTGGCCGAGGCCGGTGCTCGGTTGCCGGAGGGGGCGACTGGGGAGCGAGTAGACCCGCTTTCTCGTTTCACTTGCCCGGTGTGCCTAGAGGTGTTTGAGAGTCCCGTGCGAGCGCCTTGCGGTCATATGTGAGTACGAAAGAGGAGGCGGAAGCCAGGCCACCTCAGAGAGGTGGTGTGAGATAACTGGGTAACCATGGCAACGGAGAGTGGCCGGTCGGAATCGAGGTTGAGTCGTGGGAGCTCGCTTGTATGAGGAACAAAACGGCTGGAAAAACTTTACCTCAGCCTGGTATTCTCGCAACTCATGGACCTCAGTCCCCGACCTCCCCGTCTTTAGCACCTTAGGCTTGCCGATTGGGGGTTGGTGGAAGTTCAGCGGGTTTAGGAAGAGCTAGGCCGGGGACAAGTGTGATAAAAAGCCCCTTAAAACCAGAGCAATTTTAAAAGGATTCCTTTTTCTAACCGGATGGTCCCAGTTTGGGTTCTGCTCCTTCTCTCCTATGTTCTAACTTTTTATCAACTTTGGGTAATAAAATAAATAAGCCTTCCGAAATGTTAATTCGTTGCAGCCCATTTATTTCTCTTTAGAATATCACCCGAACTTTCGAGAATTGCAGCCTGGAGGTTGCTGGGGCAGAGCTATTAATATACTATTTTCGTAAAACGAAAATGAAATTAACTTGTGGGCAGAGTCACACAGGAAACCTGAATCCTTACGTAATCTTAAGCACTGCCGGTAATGTTTGGTTTTTACCTGAATTTCTGTGCAAAAGTTTTAAAAGTGAAGGAGTTCAATCCTTGGGTCAGTCCACTGAAATTCTGCAATGGACACTTTTTTGAGATAAAAATAGGTTAGAGAACAAAATGATTGAATAAATTTGAGAGGCATTTCTTTCTGCTAATTTTTACTTTAGATCATAATTGTATATGAGAGGGTATAAGAGTTTTGGTTTCTCTGTTCATTATGCCTTTCAAAACCTGTTCATTTAAAATACTTTCTGTTTACATCTTGCTGAGACTTCTATTGTTAGCCTTTAGGAACAGGAAAGATACAGCAAATACCGAAAGTCTGCAGGAAGCTAAATACAATTCATCTTTCTTGGGAGATAAAATTCCAATGAAAGGACATTTAAAATGAAAGGAAAAGTAAGAGTTCTTGTACCTTGATTTAGGTGTGACCAAATGCAATTTAAATAAAGCGTAAAAATATATTGGTTGAATAAAGATTCTTAGGAGATAGAAATAACAGAGGATAAATTTGCTATTTAATTAGTTCTTATTCAGAGCCTTGGAATTAGAATGGCCTAATACAGTAACAGTTTGATAAAGTTAGTAGTAGTACTACTAGTAGTAGTACTTTTGGATTTATCATCCAAGGGCTTTTTGCAGGTTTGGTCATTAAGGCAGAACTGATATTCAGAGCCTAAACTAGAGTATTAAGCATTTAGGAACTGACAAGACAGATACAGATAGTCCTTGACTTACGACCACACTTGAGCCCAAAATTTCTGTTAAGTGAGCCATTTGTTAAATGAGTTTTGCCCTATTGTATGACTTTTCCTGCCACAGTTAAGTGAATCACTGCAGTTGATAAGTTCGTGACCTGGTTGTTAAATGAAGGTGGCTTCCATATTGACTTTGCTTGTCAAAAGGTGATACCATGACCCTGGGACATAGTAAACATACATATAAACCAGCTGCCAAGCAACTGAATTTTGGTCACATGATCATGGGCATGTACCAAAGGTCATAACTGAAAAACGGTTGTATGTCATATTTTTCAGTGCCGTTGTAACTTTAAACGGTCACTAAATGGATTGTTGTAAGTCGAGGGCTACCTGTAAGTTCATCCTTGTATATTCCTGAGAGGATGACGTGAATCTTTCAAAGAGGTGGCATCTATTTTTACAGCTTTGGTAATGACCAGCTGCCAGTTGAGGTAAGGTATAGTTTTTCTTCCACCTGTATGCAGTTATTTTTGTTAATATGTGTACAGTATGGTCCTTGTCATAAATATTTCCAAGTTCCAGGCCTTCACATCTCTTCTTTGGAACTCCGTATATTTTCAAATATTATGGTGTCAGCCATACCTTGATATTGTGCTCAGAACTTTGCCTAATTCTGCAGCAGAATCATTTTTTAACATCACTTCCATCTTTATTGGTAATTTGAAAATTGCATCCAAATGTTATAACCTCAGGTACTTCAGGACTTTTAACATTGTCTTCTCTCTACTATAATTTGATGTTAAGTGTTTTAGGTATGCTGGGATTATGGTGTGTATCTATTTTACCTTTCCTTATTTGCTTATTTAATTTGCTATGTTTTAACATTTATGACTTTGTAATTGTCTCTGAACCTGGTTACTGGGTGGATTAGAAGATAACCTCTATTGCAGTGCTAGCATAGAAGTTTCTACTTCAAACCCTGTTAGATATATGCAGGATGGATTTGATTTAAATCAAGTCAGTTTAAATCATGATTTAAATCACTAGTAAAAAGCCTTAATTTAAATAAAGTTGATTTAAATCATAATTTTTAAAGAGCAATTGTCATCTCTGTCCCATAGTGGCTCCTCTTCTGACCTGCTGTTGACTCACTGACTCTCCCAATATTGCAGCTCCTGCTACATAACTAAGCTCCCATTTCATGCTGAATAAACTAAATTATTAATGTATCTTAAATATAAAAGTATCTTTAGACAGATTTTTACTCCAAAAGCATTTTATTAAAATAAATTTGATAAAAAATGAAAAAAAAATCAATTTAAATAAAAAAACAGATTTAAATTTTTAAAAATCCATTTTTTTAATCATCGATTTTTATCCACCCTGGATATATGTATTCTTAATGAAGTCTATGCTGAGCTATTTTGTTTAAAAATGTTGCTTAAGAAATAGGATTTAGTTAAAGATTTCATCTTTGAATGTATTTCTATCTTACAGTGCACACTGCACAGTTATGTATACCACTCTCATTAATGAAACTGTAAGCATATTTTCTGGATACTTAAAATAGTAATTTGGTATAAGGTGTTTTTTTCCCATTTAAAATTACATTGTGATGCATTGATACATTTTTAAAGTATACTTATCAATTATTTTAATTTATTGGGGGAGTGGAAAAGAATGAGTAGATGCCTGTATTTTTAATCAATGGAAGTTCATATATATATTTTTTTCTGTGTTAGCTTTTGCACGCCATGCATTCAAGAATGTCTTAAGCCTAAAAAGCCTGTTTGTGGAGTTTGCCGCAGTACCCTGTCTCATGGCAGCAGAGCTCTGGATTTGGAAAAGCAAATTGAAATGACAGAGGCTACTTGCAATGGCTGCAATCAAAAAGTATGAAAAATTGAGCTATATGTATTACTACCTACATAGAATGAATATAGATGCAAATAAATTTACAAATACTCTGTCCTGATAAGCAGCTGTTGTTGTTATAGAATTCAAAAAAGATTGTGGGATGGGGAAGAGCCAATTCAAATCTTTGAAAGAAATTCCAAAAAGGGACTTAATTTCTTCCATTGCCTCGACTAGTGCATTGGAAATAACAATTTGCAGAGCTTCTGGTAAAACCAATCAGTTATGTAAACTATGTAGAATCAGCAGACCTTGCCACAGCAGACAGTTGTGGTTGTGCTTGCCAACACCACTGGAAAGTGATGAAAACTTCCTCATATCGCTTTTCACTGTTTTTCTTTAAGAAAGGAAATATTCATAGAAAGTATTGGTCTAATGTGCCCTTAGCTATGATTCTTTTTAATATATTAATGTAAGATGTATGTCAATGTGACATTTTTAAGGAATCATAGACTCATGGAAATGATCTTAGAAGACCTTTCATCTGAACCCTGACTTAATGCATAATCCATTACAGCATCTCTGACAGAAGATTCTATTTGAAAACTTTCAGTGAAAATTAATAAACAACATGGCAGCTTTTTTCAGTAATAGTTTATGCAGTCAGGAAGTTTCTCATATATAGCATGAACAGACTTCCCTGGTTGTTTTTTTTTAAATCTAATCTGGTTCTGAATTCTTGGCAACAGAGACTTTCCATGTCAGCTAGTTTTCAGATACTTGAAGATTGCTGTTGTATATAACCTCAGCTGGCTCTTCCCAGTTTCTTTAACTGCACCTTATAGGACTTGATTTTCAGATTCTTTACAGTCATTGAGCTTGTTCCCATTCGTTACAGTCTTTTTCAAGTTGTGATGCTCAGAAATATGCTGGATTTTTTTTCTCCATAGCAGCTGACAAGTTGATACTTTCGGGGCTGTTTTGAGCTAATGTTCTTTCATGAGTAGAGTTATGTTTTGCTATTGCCTTATTCCATGAAGCAACCGTTGTAAAAAGTTTTGCAATTAAAAGTTCAGTTAATAAATTTCAGTTCAGGAAATAACAGGCACACTTAATATGCTGTATCCTAATCTATCAACTTTGTGGAAATTCATATCTTATCTGGCTTTATACAATATCAGCAGTATTGATTCCGTGTCTAATGCAAATTTTAGAGATGCCTATATTTCGGAACTTATAAATGTATGTCTATATGGCATTGAATATTTGTAAATATATTGAGATACTCTGAATATCTTAGCTTTTACTTGTAAATATAAACTTTGAAAAAAATAGTAGATCAAAAATTTGCTTAAATATTTTTAAAGCAAATTATGGAAAATTCAGTGAGGATTATGTGATTTGGAAGTTCCTGCTTTCTACGCACACAATTATTTTTAAATGTTAAAAGTAAGCAGACATGAAAATGAAGAACATTAAAACATGTACCCTAATTTTTGGGATATTTGCTTATAACATGCTGCATTATTATTGAGATCCTGTTACAGTGCAGAATTTAAATCAGATAAGTTGAAGTTTTGGCTAGTTGACTGCCCTTTGCCTAGTGGAAAATAAATGATGTAATTTGCCCTAAGAGTTGTAATAGAGAAAACTTTCTCTTTTCCAGGGAAAGTTAAGAATGAACTGTGAATAAGGTGACAGCTGTCTAAGCCTTTCTGGCATGTTACAGATTAATTTAGCCTGTTATTATCTTCTACAATTATACATTGTAATTTGCATTGTGTCTTACCTTGGTGATTTCAAATTCTCCCATATATTCCCCTGAATATACTTTGGGTTTAAGTTAAGAAACATGAGGAAAAGTGAACGTTTTGGTATATTTTCTGTACAGATGTATCTCTCAAAGCTGCGAAGTCATGCAGCTACTTGTTTGAAGTACCAGAATTACATAATGGAAGGTGTTAAAGCTGTGACTAAAGATCCACTACAGAATACTAGGTAATATTGGTGAATTACAGCATGCCTGTTTAGAAAATTTAAATTGTGTGCTAGTATTTAAAATCTTGAACAAACAACTAGAGAGAAATCTGTTGTAAGTAAGGGATATTTGTTTCTTCTTCTTTTCCCCATCTGAACCCTTACCGCCAAACACTCTTCATTTTAATAGCAATGAAAGATGGGAAGTGGTTTGATGACTGTGGGTTTCTGATATACGGCCAGAATTATCTCCCAAATTTGCTACCTTGTAAATTCATGGCCTGCTTTCTGTTTTTTCCTTTGGAAGTTTATACAAAATCATTAGGTTTAATACTGAAATGTTCCTCCAAAAGAACTCATTAGTTTTTAATAACTGCAGTCCAGAATGCTATGTAAGGTATGAGTTAATTGCTTTTGTGTGCAACTTGAGAAATTTTAAACAGCCATTGCTCACTTTAAGGCTTTTTCTCTATCAGGCTCACAGGGAGGGGGAGGGGGGAAATGAGAAAACTATAAATCTATCTGTGAACACTTCTGACCATAATTGCCATCAGTCCTCTTTCTCAGACAAGTTTTGCTATGATAAAACTAAGAAATGGCAATGGAAAAAGCTTTTGATGCAGTCACCAATTGTTCTTGATTGTTTTGCTTTATGTACTTTTTTTCTAAAACGTAAAAAGCCTTTTTTTCTATGTTCCTGCAGGAGCATCCCCAATAGATTTACATTTCCTTGCCCTTATTGTAGTGAAAAAAACCTGGACCAAGAAGGACTTGTAGAACACTGCAAAAACTATCATAGCAACGATACAAAGCGAGTGGTAATTAATGCTTTTTTCTTGGCATAGTCTGATTCAGAGATGAGTAATCCACAGGTTGCATTTGGTTCCCTAGTATCCATTGCATTCAGCTCCCTAAAGTTGGTTAGGGCTAAAAAGTTCATTTTTGCTTTGGGGAACTCTAAGAAGTGAAACAGATGACTTAAACCTTGCAAAGATTAAGGTAGGCATTTTACTCCATAGAACCTTCTAATCCTGTCTCAAATCAAGCCAAGGTTTAGTGGGGTTAAGTGACAAAATTGCTCTGAGCAGCCTCTGTAAGTTTTTAAGGCACGTGGTTTTCACCCTTAAAAACCCATACATCCAAGAACAGATTTGTAAAAATGGCCCCACTTCTGGCAGTATCATAACATTACCAGTCATGTCATTTGTAGGCCAAAAATCAGACCATGGATTCCTAGGAAAAATTGTACATTAAGGAAAAATTATGTTCTTGTCTCAAAGGTTTTCTTGAGTTATGCTTTAGTCTTTTTAATAAGGCTGTTTTTTAAAACCATATAGAAAATATTCAAACATTTGAAGCCTTTCAAGCAGGGATTAATAATCTCAGAGGAAATTTTTTATTCTTGAAAAATGAATTCAGAACTCTAAATATGTTGACAAAGAAGCAACATGATTTGCTAAATATATTGAACTTTATTTCAAGAAACCTTTAGGAAATTGGCCATCCAAATACTTATTCGAGATACTCAGTGAGATGAGAGAAGATAGTCATTGTGTCTGATGAAAATGAACGAGAAATGTATAAAATTTACAATGTTGGGGATGGAATTTTCTGAGGATTGTAGAAGGCTTTTTCTTTTGGACTACATCAGTTCCTCTTTTAGGAATAGTTGTTGGTTTTTCTAGAAATATCAGTTGTCCTTCCCCTGGAGTGGCCAGCTCATATACTGGTAGTCTGGAGAAGAAATGGAGCATTCTAGAAATTTAGAATGTCTACAATGCAACATCCTGAGGAAAAATGGACTTAATATTGGGAGAATTTAGCATTAATTTCAAGGGCAGAACTAAGGGACTTCTGTAGCCTCCTTGCTGGTGGACATGGTTTAGAATGCATGGCAATGAGATACAAAAACTGAAGGGTAATTTTTTGCCAACTTTTCCAGGTTTGCCCAATCTGTGCATCAATGCCCTGGGGAGATCCACACTATAGAAGTGCTAACTTTATGGAACATCTTCAACGACGCCATCAGTTTTCATATGATACGTTTGTGGTAAGTTATAATTGGGCTTTTACTCTGCTTTACAAAAACCTAGAGCAGCAAAACATTTTTTTAATTTCTAATTAGTCTTATAATAAATAACAACAGAGTTGGAAGGGACCTTGGCAGTATTCTAATCCAACCCCCTGCTTAGGCAGGAAATCCTATACCCATGTTGGCAAATCTATGGAATGTGTGCCAGAAATGGCACGGCAAACTATTCTGCAAACTATGTGCACCTCCACTGGCTCCGCATCCTGTTCTTGTGCATCGTCGCATGCCGGCTAGGTGGCTTTTGGTGCGTGGAAGCGGCAAAACCCAGAAGCGCAGCGTTCCATCGCGCACGCATGCTGCAAGAGCCGAATGGATGATTTCCGATATGTGTATTGGCCAGCTGTTTGTCGCGCGTGCATGCACGCCTGGAAGCAGAAGCCTGGACAGCCAGTTCTCGGAGCACGTGTTCGCACTGGGATGCTGCACTTCCGGGTTTTGGCGCTCCCGTGTGCCGAAAGCCAGCTGGCTGGCATGTGATGGTGCGCAAGAACAGAATGTGGCACGAAGGCTGGCACATGGTGATGTAAAAGGTTTGCCACCACTGCCCTATACCATTTCAGACAAATGGTTGTCCAATCTCTTCTTAAAAACTTCCAGTTTTGGAGAATTCACAACTTCTGGAGGTAAGTTGTTCCACTGGTTAATTGATGTAACTGTCAGGAAATTCCTTCTTAGCTCTAAGTTGCTTCTGTCCTTGATTAGTTTCCATCCATTGCTTCTTGTCCTCCCTTCAGGTGCTTTGGAGAATAGCTTGACCCCCTCTTCTTTGTGGCAGCCCCTGAGATATTGGAACACTGCTATCAT
>JAEANM010010600.1:0-15716 GCA_017656035.1 Myanophis thanlyinensis
TATCTATTTATTTATTTATTTATTTAAATTTATATACCGCCCTCTCTCCCTAGGGACTCGGGGCGGTACACAGGCTGAATTGGCACACAGGCTGAATTGACCCTTAGAAATTATTCTTAGGTTTTTTTTTTTTTCAGAGATAGTTTCACATTACAAATTATCGCCTGGTGTTGGAAATACACAAAAGGAATGTGCAAGCAAACAAAATTTTGTTTGCTTGGATTTGTGTTTGTGTTTGGTTGTTGTTTTTGTTTATTTTGGCCAAAGCATCCACTGATGTTCAGATCATTTTAGAAGATTGTCAGTATTAGGAAATAAACTGTACAAGCCGACAGAGAGTTCATTATGGATAGAAAGTGATTCATTGCAAAAGAATTTCCAGATAGAGGGAGCTATCACAACGGAGGATTTTCAAGAGAGCAGAATGCAATACAAAGTTGGCCCAGTGTTTGTTCGATGCGTGCCAATTATCATTTCAAAGAGAATTATTTTTAGTTGGTATGAGACAACTGTTGCCTGAATAGAGATTTAATGAGCCCAGACAGCTGTGACGATCTGGTGGTGAAAAAGCTTAATTAGCTTGCCACAAAGTCCCACGTCAATGAGCTGAGATTCTCAGGACTTGACAATGCCATTTTAAAGCAAGCCTGGGAACTTGCAGGCTTCCCTTGAAACAGCAACCTTTTCAATCAGCTCTGAGAAATGCACATTGGGTGGCCTTCCTGTTCTGAGGTTGCTGGCACTTAGGTGACATAGCTGGCTTTCAAGGCAACATTGGAAACCCTGTCTGTGATTTAGTGAAGATGGTAGAAGTTGCCGAGGTGGCCAGATTGACCTTTTGATTAGAGAAAAGACAATATCTGTGTTTAGTCCTGACTTGTGGACTTTTTTTAAATAAAGCAGAAAAAAATGAACTGAGGATTTTGACAATCCGATAAATTAGATTATAGAAAGAAGAAAGTAATGTTATAGCTTTAAAGAAAAAGGTAGATCTGTAATTTTAGTAATAACTGCTGTAAAGTTAAGAAGTCATTCCTTTATATATTTTTTCATTCTTTTCTATTTTCCGTCTATCTTTTTTCTTTCCTTTTTTTGCACTTTAACTTTTTCTTTTATTCCTCCTTTCCCCCCTTCTTACACTGTTTTAATTTGAATGAATTTTTGCTCCTCCTTTTAACACTTTCCATAAAAATTACATTTTAAAAAAGAAAGCTGTGTCTATGATAATGCAAGCAGAGTTTTAACATGGTGAAAAATATTTTTTTAAAAGCCTCAACTCTCCATAAGAACAGCATAAGTAATACCCAAGATGTCCTGTGTTGTCTGGGATTAAAAAAAAAAAGAATTGTGTTTCCCAACTTGCAGTAGCAAAGTGTGTCCTCCTCTCCCCCACAATGATCTTTTAAACTCTGGGGGGTCTTCAAGCTTTTAGGGGTAAAGTAAGCCCTTTAAGGGGACCCAAGAGCTTGCAAACAGGCAGGCAGGCAGTGCAGCATTTAAGGGTTGGTATTGCAAGATACCATAAGGCCGACCCACTTGATTGGTGGTGGGGTTCTGTATCCACTTGTGTTGCCAATTGTATATCTCCAGGGATAGCCTCCTTCAGCAGGTGAAGAATGTAGAATTACTCATTTGGCCCTCCACATTCACCAATTCAAGTACTATAGGGCTGGTTCTCAACTGGGTGGTAAAAATGCCACAGGTGCATTCAGCAGCAGTGTCAATAGGACACATCTGAAGTCACTGAAATTTTGGCTTAAGTTTCTAACATTTCACTTATATGGAAAAATGTAATGTGGCTAGCCTTCGACTTCTGATTTATTTGTGTAACAACAATTTGAAGTAACAACACCCTCAGACCAATTGACTTCTGACCTGTCCTCAAAGTTACAACCATCGCATCATCCCCAGGGTCCTGTGATTGCATTTTGCGATGGTTGCGGTGTCTTATAGTCATGGGATCCTGATTTGCAACCTGCCCAGCTGGCTTACAATAAGCAAAGTCAATGGGGGAACCTGAATTCCCTTAACAACCACATGATTCACTTAAGAACTGCAGGTACTCACTTAACAAGTGTGGTAAAATGGTTCTATTTTCAGTTCTAAAATTGGTCCAATCATGTGATAATTCACTTAACAACCACATTGCTTAGCAACTGAAAGTCTGATCCCAATTCTGATTGTAAAGAAAGGGCTACCTGCACAGATAACATTTTGTCTCTAATCAAATCAAATCAAATTTTATTCATCACATTCACAGTCATACACGATACGAAATGCAGTGAAATGTGTATGCGACTGCTCACGATCATAGGTAGTAGGGCAAGAAAATAGTATAGACAGGGAGGGAGAATAAGTTAGGGAGTGGTTGAGAGAGGTTATAGGAATACTTTATAGTCCTGGGATTGTTGTGGTTTGGTTTAGGGTCCGTATTACCTGTGGGAAGTAGCTCCTCCTTAGTTTCTCTGTGTTGGCTTTCAAGGAATGGAGACACTTTCCTGACCGCATCATGGTGAACATGATGAACAGTCTGTTGTTGGGGTGGCTGGGGTCCTTCATCATTTTCCTGGTAGTTTGGCATCATCTGTTGTAGATGGAGTGCAGTTCAGGGAGCTTGGTATGGATGATGCACTTTGCTATGTACATCAACCTCTGTAGAGCCTGCCTGTCCTGTATGATGCTGTTCCCGAACCACGTAGTGATGTTGAGACCCAGTTTCTTTGAAAGTGAGTGCTGGGAATGAATATAAAATAGGTTGAAAACACTGGACTGTAAAGCTTTCTGAGCTCTCCAAGGCAGTTGTGCCAGTGCACAACTGGACCTATGCTTTACTACCCAATTCTTCTATCTTATCTTGACACTGACAGAAGTTCACCCTTGCCTAAAACATTTTCCCTTCTATGCTGAATCAAGCATCTGAAGGCATCTCCATGATTTCTTTGTTCAACATTCAATTATCAGACTGGTGTTTGATTTGAATATCTCCTCTTTCCTGACCTTCAAATTTAATAATATATAACATTGATCATTCTAGGTTTCAACTCCAAGGAAGACATAGTCCCAAAGCCTTTGAAACCAGTTTCCCAGGGAAATCCAAGTATGTGAATCAGAAATGCATTTGGGTCCTTTCAAAATTGTCTGTTTTTAGTGGGCAAAGAAAAGAACGTTTTATTGGCTTGGCATTTCATGAATGAAATTTGCTTCTTGAAGGGGAGCAATGGGTCAAAGATAAATCTAGCAGAGCTTCCATTCAGTTTTATTCAAATGTTGATCATTTATTAATAAATGCAGATTTTTTTTCACTAGCTTACAGCAATAACAACAAATGATAAAGGTACTATTTGATAATATTCAATTTGGCTACTGTAAAAAGAGAAAGAAGGAATGACTTTTTTATCCAGAGTTATATTATCCAATATAATAAGATGAGTGTAAATACATGTATTTAAGATATTTGTTTGTTTGTTTGTTGTTGAATCACTAAGTCACAACCTCATGGGCCATAGCACACCAGCCACCCCATCCTGCACTGTCTCCCAGAGTTTGCCCAATTTATGTTCATTGCATTGAAGACACTCTCTAACTATCTCATCCTCTGATGTCCCCTTCTCCTTTTGCCTTTAAATTTTCCCAACAGCAAGGTCTTTTCCAATGAGTCCTTTCTTCTCATAATTCACACTTCTTAACTTCCCATCTCTCTCAGAGAATTTGGGTGATGTACACAGCAATAAAACTGTTGTACATAGCTAAGCTATTCCTGGACTAAACTTCATTCTGTTCGTGGGTGAGCTGAATGGTTTGGACAAGTAACCTCCATCTTTAGAAAGTCAGAAGAAAGTAAGAAAAAAACCATAGCATTCTTCCTATTATGATAAATTAGTAGTGTAAAGCATAGATAGTTTAAAATCTTACACCCACAGCTTTATGGGGCTGGATGCAGATTAATTGTTCAATGAATAGAAAAACTTACTTTGTAGAAGGTGCTCAATCCAACAGAAACAATATTGATCAGTTTCTCCTTTCCCTGCAATCTTTGTTTTACTTCCCAGATTGTATGAAAATTCAGAAAAACTTTCAGGGTCCATATGGGATAACAAGGATGAAGAAATCAGCTTCCCCCTTTTTTTACTTTAGAAAAAAAATCAAACCAATAGTTCTCTAAGTGGCTCTGGATACAACTCTCATTTGTTTTTGAATAAGCATTAATTACTTCAATATCTGTGAAGAATATCTACCCTAATGTGCTCAAAATATCTACAACTCACTTGAAGCTTTTGCATGCCACTTCAGTTTGGCTGTTGGTCACAAAAACATCACCAGAATACTCCTGATTAGAAGAGAGGTCATGAAAAAGTTATTTGGATGACTGTTGTTCTAACATGTCCTGTGAAATTAGGGACTGCAAGTGCTACTTTAGGCAATCATGGTCACCCGGCACCTTCTGTCTTCTGTGAACACTTGCAAACATGACCGCAAATATGACTGGCAAAGCATTTGAGAGATAAATAAAATTTTTATGATTTTCTTAATGTAGAACATACAATGCAAACACTCCCAAACTCTTCTAATATATTTTTAATGTATCTTATCTAATTTATTTTCCTAGATTGCAAAGTTGACTTAGCCTTCTTGATAGATGGAAGTTGGAGCATTGGCAGGCGCCGTTTTCAGATCCAGAAACAGTTCCTCAAAGATGTATCTCAAGCCTTGGATGTTGGCCCAGTAGGGCCTCTGATGGGCATTGTTCAGTATGGGTAATAGTGCATTGTTTTTATAAAAACCATGTATTTAAGAAGATGATATAGATTTTGGAATGTGTATCACACACACCACACACTCACATACTTACATATACACACACGCACCTACTATCTGAATTTTGCTTTGCTAACACATCATAATAGAGCATTGGTCAATAACAGGATGAGGTGGGCACTCATTTCTTCTATTGTGTATTAAATATTATACTCTTAAAGTAGATGTAACCCTTCGGGAAGGTCAAAGCAAAAATAAAAGTGTCATAAATTAATGTTCTGCCTTTTGGCAGTAAGCAGATATATCCAAGAGTTCCAGTAGAGTGGCATACAAGATATAGCAGAAAGGGCAACTTACACATACTCAGTAATTTTTTTTCTTTGAATATTGCTGATTTGGGAGATTTTTTTCAATTTATTCATTTTATTTATATTTAATTTTATTTATATTACAAGTGCATTGGAATAATAAATATGCATCATGTGAGGATGGGGGTGTGAGTCCATACAATCAGACTTCGTAGGAAGTTCTGTGCCACGTAGCACACCAACCTCTTAGGGACAAAATATGGGTCATGCTGTTTTTGTCTCAGGTGATAATGGGTTCAGAAAGTTTAATTAGATGCCTTGAGGAAGGACCATCTCAAGTTCCAACTTGAAAAAAAAACCAATAGACTACTAATTAATTTATAAAAAATTAAGTAGGTATGCCTTTATTAAACCAAAGAGCTGATTTCCAGTTATTCGTAAGGCTGAACAAGATGGAATTAGCAGATGGAAGCAAACAGTGAATTAATAATTCAATATGAATTATTAAATAATTCATACAATTTATTAATAATTTACTATTACTATTAATTGTTACTATTAATTCATATAAAATTATTAATAATTAATAGTAAATGGTTTTTTAATTGTTAATTAATTATTATACAGAAACTTCTATTTTCTGCTTTTAAAAAAATCATCTCTGCAAATATAATTTTCTACCCATGAAAATTTAATTGTTTAACTGTGAAAAGTAAAAGCATAAACTTCAGCATTCAGGAACTATTTGTGCCTATAATTCTTTGCTTGCAAAAATTTACCTGAAAATCGACTTTATTTACTTTCATTAATGGGCTGCCATTAATACTGGTTTTACATGATTTTTTTTCCTGTTCGGTTTACAAACAGGGATGACCCTTCTACTGAATTTAACTTGAAGGCCTATGCAAATACCAAGGACTTAAAAAATGCCATTGAGAAAATATCCCAAAGAGGAGGTTTGTCAAATGTTGGTAGGTAGCTGATATGTTGTATCAAATCTGCTTAAGAATGAAATGCCAAGATTTGAGGTTATTGTTTCAACTTCTGGATAGATTCGGCTCAAGATCATCACCTGCTTCATTTATTCTAGACTGTCTTTTCTGATTTTGGGGGAAGAAAGATGTTCCCCCAATCAACAATGTTGAATTCTGAAAGATGGAGTCGATTGTAAAGATACATTATATTCAGTAGAAAAGAATGTTCTGGCATCACCATTTATTGCCCTAGGATCATGATGGTACGCAGAGCAATCTTGCTGGTCACACAAGCTGTCAGCCAACTTACAGCTGAGCACATGCACACATGCATGATTGCAGAGACCCAGCTGGTCTTCGGGCCTTCACTGTGCATGCACACATGATTGCTCATGTGTGCGAGTGCCTATGTGCAGTGTACATGCCTTGCATGTGTAAAAGCTGCATGCATGCGCAGATGGTGTGGTTGCACATGCAGCGCACATGGAGGAATCTGCACACAAATAAGCCGTGCATACTTTTAGGCACTCGGTAAGTAAAAGGTTTGCCACCACTGCCCTAGGATTTCAAACAATAAGATGCTAAAACTATTTTCCAGCTTCTAAAATTTATCATATATTATCATCTTGCCACAAATCCAAGTAGTTTCGGTAGGATCAGAATGAATTAAGATTGTTAGATATGAATGTGAAGTTTATATACATTTGCAGTCACAGGCACATTTGGTTGAGAAAATTATTTGCATCATATATTTTTAATGGCTATGAATATTTTCATCATAATGTAGGCAGCAATTTATTTCCGCTGTTATTTCAGGTTGAATGCTATTTCTATTCACATTTCAACCGGAGCATGTATTCCTATCAAAATCACAGTGCAAATAATTGCTTTACGTCTAACTGATCCTGCTAATAAGAAGCTTCCTACTGATCTGTGGCATCTTGAGACATTGGCTTTGGGTTTTCTTGGGTTGTGGTTTGCTTTGTCCTCTATTTTATCATTTTTAGTCTTAATAATGTGCAATACATGCCAGATAAATAAATAGGAACTATTTACTAAAGATTTACTAAACAAAGGAACACCTCTTCCCCCTCTGCCACCCTCTCGCATAGGAAAAGCATTGTCCTTTGTTAACAAAAACTACTTTGAAGACACCAACGGCAACCGAGGAAATGCCCCCAATGTGGCTGTAGTGTTGGTGGACGGATGGCCCACCGATAAGGTAGAAGAAGCCTCCAGGCTGGCACGGGAGTCTGGCATTAACATTTTCTTTGTCACCATTGAAGGACCCGATGAAAATGAAAAGAAAAATGTAATTGAGACAAACTTTGTGGATAAGGTAAGAAGAAAGTGGCAGATTCTGGAGTGTGCATGTATCACTGTGGGAAAATAAGAAATCTGATCACTTTGCCACATGTGGCATAAACAGACAATATTATAGTTGTTTTGTCAATATAGTTATTATACAGTCCTGGATTCAGTTCTGCCAAGCATTGCATTGTGATAATGCAATGTACATTAAGTTACCATACTTCTTTAAATTTAAAAACAAAGCTGATGAAAACTGTTTTTGGATAGTGGATATAGATTGTCCTTGACTTACAACTGCAATTGAGCTCAAAATTTCCATTGCTAAGCAAGATAGCTGTTAAGTTATTTTTCCCCCCCATATTAGACTCTGTCTTGCCATAGTTGTTAGGTGAATCACTGCAGTTGTTAACTTAGTAACAGGGTTGTTAAGTGAATCTGGCTTCCCCATTGATTTTGCTTGTAAAGTTTGCTAAGGCAGAGCTACAATGAGCTCTTCTGAGATATAAATGCAGCACAAATTTGTATGCACTAATTTATATAGCTGCATTTTACAAAGTAAAGAATTGTATAAATGTACAAGCTATTCATACTATATAACAAAGTTATTTATATATTTATTTAATCAACTTATAAAGTCACCGATCTCAATAAGTGGCAAAAATTTGATTTTGCAGCATTAAAACTGGTCTTGAATAAAAAAAAAAAATCCAAGGACCTTCAGATGTATTGGACTTCAGTCCTCATAATTTCCCACCTGATATGTACCCTGGCTATGCTGGATGGAAACTTGTGTGAAAAAATTCCCATAAAGTTCAAGACATTAGCAATAGCACTTAGATTTATAGACCACTCTACAGTACTTTACAACATTTATATACCACTCCATAGTACCTTACAGCACTCTCTGAGCTGTTAACAAATGTCAGCATATTTCTGCAAACAATTTGGGCCGTCCCTGTTGCTTGCAGAAAGCTGTTTTAAAACTAACCCAAAGCTTTCGAATGTCTATGAGATTTCTCAGTCATCTAGGGTCATGGTTGTTCCAAAAGTGCTTTTTTCAAGAGGCAACTGGACTTTCTGATTTTGGTTTGAAGACATTTCGCTTCTCATCCAAGAAGCACTTTTGGGATAAGCTTTCAGATCTTAGAAAACTGATGGAGAGCAGCTGCAAACAGGACTTATTCCAGATTAGTGACCTTATAAGATTAAACCTATATATTTAGAAAAGTATACATTTATTTTCTGGCAGTTATGCTCATGAACAAAACCATGTAAACAGAGGGAAATCAAGGTGTCTGGTACAGTAATTTTTGAAGATTTCATGTGATATGATTTTGGTATAAAGCTTTACAATTTTTTTTTTTTAAATCTATCATTTAGGCTGTCTGCCGGACCAATGGATACTATTCTAATCATGTCACCAGTTGGTTTACCTTGTACAAAATAGTGCAGCCTTTAGTGAAACGAGTCTGTGATGTTGATCGTCTGGCTTGCAGCAAAACCTGTCTAAATTCAGCTGACATTGGGTTTGTCATTGATGGATCTAGCAGCGTTGGCACAGGTAACTTCCGCACCATTCTGCAATTTGTAGCCAACATTAGCAAAGAGTTTGAGATTTCCGATACAGATACCCGGATTGGAGCTGTGCAGTACACTTATGAACAAAAGCTGGAATTTGACTTTAACAAGCACAGCACTAAGCAGGAGGTGCTGAATGCTATCAAAAGAATCAACTACTGGAGTGGAGGAACCAGCACTGGAGCGGCCATCAACTTCGCCTTTGAGCAGCTCTTCAGCAAATCCAAACCCAACAAGCGGAAAATCATGATTTTGATTACAGATGGCAGATCGTATGATGATGTCAGGGGACCAGCTTTAGCAGCACACCAAAATGGTAATTGCCTATTTTCTTTTCAGAAAAGTTTAGCCAGATCTAGGGCTGTTGATGTGAAGAAGGCATTTAAATTAGGCCACCCGGAAATCCAAGTTAAGATTAAGTTTAGTATTCCCAATTCCCCTTGGCCATAACTGACAGACCATTCTTGGATGGTCTTGAGAACCAAGTTTAATTGAGTTAGGTGGAATTGTTGAAGACTTAGGCCCATTATGCATGGCTGGCCTGGAATATCTTGTGCTGTGTATAACGTGTATTATCACCTCCTTAAAGAAACCGCTGACATAGTAGCTGGGCAATCATGGGGGGGGGGGACATTTAAATGAAGGTGTCCGAAAAGACACTTCTTTTGGAAAGTGCTGAACTGAGAGCAGTTCAATTCTGGATCGAAAGCATAGCACATCTTTACTTAGCCTAAGTTACATTGGGTGGGAAATTGTTTTTTGGATACACCACATTCAAGTTTTTTTAATTACTTTTGGATTTTCACTGCTTTCTCAATTGACGGAAAATTGAGCATGGGATCCCATTTAAAAAAAACACCACAGTTGTAAAAGTAATAGGGACCTGCATTACTCCTTTTGAACTTTTTTTCATATTCTATCTGGAGTATTATGAAAATGTATATGAATGCAGGGCGTTCATCCAAAAAAGGCGTTGTTCCATTATGGCCTATATTTTCCCCCTGCAGGTGTAATAGCCTACTCAATAGGAATTGCATGGGCTGCCCAAGATGAACTGGAAGCTGTGGCAACTGACCCTGATAAGGAACATTCGTTCTTTGTGGATGAATTTGACAGACTCTATAAATTTGTTCCTAAAATCGTTCAGAATATTTGTACAGAGTTTAATTCACAGCCACGGAACTGATTACATCCAGCTACAAGGGGTGCATCGCTGAAATTGCATCCAATAAATCAGGCAATGCCAGATGAAAAATTTTACCTAAAGGATAATTTCAGATCTGCTCTCCAAGCATAACCATAATGGAAGCTGTAGAGTGATGTTTCCTGCACCTCCCCTTACTGGTTTCCAAAATGATATGATAACAAATTGGCCAATAGCCTTTGACTTGTTTAAAATTATCAGTTGGAGTCAATGAATTTAACTTCTCAGTATAACAGGCATGGAATATTTCTGAAGACCTCAAAGCCACCTATATTAATGATAACATTTCTTTCCAAGGGTGATGGTGAAGGCAAGAAACAAGCTGATTGATCACTTTCAAATATTGTAAAACAGTTTGGATCCTGCCTTTATAGATGTTGGCAGTCATGTAAATGGTAAGAAGTGAACAAGACACTGATTAAATATAGATAGCGCGATGAAAAAACACATACATCTGTGGCCTTGCTTATCACATACTGGAGGAATAGTTTTCAGCACATTGTATTTAGTCTTTACTTACATTTCATGTGCTACAACTGTATACCAGTCTGTAACATGAGCCAAATTTTGGGGCAGATATATATATAGATATGTTCATCCATCATTTTCCTTATTACATTTATGAAGACAGCATAGCTAGAATTTTCCACTCATTGTCATATAAGGAGAGCAGCCTGCTGACTAATCTTGACAACTGTTATAAACATGTTACATCCAATCAATCATAAGCCTCATTGGGAATGTTTTTCTTTAAAAATTAAAAACCCCAGCATTTGACTTCTAAAACAATAATATTTACAATAGCTTTTTCATCCTTAGTAGACTAAAAAGTAGAGGTTGAGCCCTAATAGCAGCTTCCTGTTGCTTTTCTAGGATTTCCATGCAGAGAAAGAAGTCTCCAAAAGTAGCTTGAAAGTGAAAATATTTAACATACACAGAGTATTTCGGCTGAACCATTCCAATCCATGTTTCTTGACATTGCAAATAGTGAGACATACCAAACTAGACTGATTCTATTTCAGGAAAGATTCTATATACTTGTATTCATATTTATTTTTTCCAATTTACAAAAACAGACACAAATTGTAATTTTATAAGTATTTCCTTAGGTGGTGGTGGTGGTTGTTTTTTTAAAGAAAACTGGCCACTTTCTAGAACCCCATACAAAGATGAATTACTGTGCTACAGTTTTGGTGGGGAAACCAACAATTTCACAAGAATACAACGGAGGATCACTTGAGCACTTCTTAATGTTTAATGGTCAATAATTGTTATGTCAACTTTCTTTACTTCATTTCCTCAAACTATCTTCTGAAATGTTTTATCCCATTATCTTTGCTTTGCTTCCCTTCATGACAGCAGATGCAAAGAATATATTCAGCAGAGCACTGAAGAAACTGTACTTTTTGTGAATGAAACATGAATTTGTGAATCTCAAGTCTAAGCCTTTCCCCTATGCACTTGTATACCCAAAAAGGAGCAAAGCTCCATCTTCTGTCTTATAATAGCTTTTTGTAAGCTGTGGTACCTTTTCCAATAAAAGCTACAAAAATGGTGTTACTTTTTTTTATGAAACAGAATTTTTTTTAGTCTTTAATATGTAAGAAACTTCATGAGTATTCAGAAGACGGTGTCATATGCACAAACTGCCTTGTTCACATTTTTTTTTCCAAGCAGAGACCGACAAAAAAATATGTTTACTTGCATGTTTGAACAGACCCTCAAGCTTCTTATGAAATACTTATATTGCATGAGATTATTGGTCCATGAAGTTTTCAGCATGGAAACTGTATGAATTATGCATGTCCTAAAAATGAACATTTTAGTGGCTAATTCTTAAATGGATATCACTACTGTTCTGATGAATTCTGAATAATCAGAATTCTGTTTCAAGCTAAATGTGGGATGAGATTAGTAGTAAAACAAATTAATACTGCACTGTATGACAACTACATATTCTCAAGAATGCTACAGTTCAATTGCAGTTTATTTCTAAAATTATCCTTTTAAGTATAACAGCTGAATATTAGAATATCTCAAACATACATGAAGTGGCTCTAACCAGTCATTATCAAATATTATTTATAGGTCCACCACACAACAGATTAGAAGAAATGCTTCTATATCAAAGGGTTTGCCAATCAGAAGTCAGCAGGTGCCTAGTTGGACCCTGCCCAGTTGCCTGTGCCCTGTGTAGCAGTCCAAAGTGTATTTTAAAAATGCCAGCCATAACATGTTGGTGAAAAATCAGGAAATCTGTTGTGGTCACTAAACCCTAAAAATCAGGAAATCTGTTGCGGTCACTATACGTCCCAACATATATTGGCCATGAAAATCCACATCAGTATATTATTGAATTGAATTGAGTTGAGCTAAGCTGAACAAAATTTTATTTGGCCAATTTTTATTTGACACACAAGGAATTTGTCTCTACAGAAGCTCTCAGTATATATGTGTATTGATCATCACATTGTTTTTCCTAGATAGCATGTACTATATATTCTTGAAATTATATAGACTCCAGCTAACTTGGATGTACATTATTGCAGATAGAAACTTAGTATTTCCGTATAGGAACTCAATTTTCATTAATATGGGCCATCAGCTACGTATTACACATTGCAATACTATGCAGGAGCTGTCTTACAGACGAATAGCTCAGTCATTCCTAGTCCATGAGTGGAAAATCAAAAATATCTATATAACAATCTATACTGGACCAGCGTGGCAATGTCCCATTTTTCAACCTCAGCAAGTTTAAGATGGGTGGACTTTAACTCCCAGAATTGGCTGGGCTTAAAACATATCTCTACATATCTATCTCCCCAGTCCTTGTTTTGCTTAATAAATAATCTAAAATTTGGGAGAATTCAACAGCTTAATTCTTTCTAAGACTGACCTCTATTGAGGTTTGATTTTTATTCAGTGGCAGCAATCAGATCATTATAAGCAAAACACTGTATTTCTATGGAATAAAAACCAGTCTATAAAGAAGCTTTTTATCTTTCTATTCTAAGCCTTACATTTTCAGTGATTTCTCCAACTTATAACATCCATACATTCGTGTACCTGTGTTAAATGCAAAGATACGAAGGTGTTGAAAAATAGTATTTATTAGCACCCAATTTACATAAATATATATTACAAAGGACATTTATTTGTTGCTGCAATGTTTAGTAAAGCTGCTCTGTATAGTGTTACTACAGAAAGGTCCATTAGATTTTATTCAACAGAGAATGCAAGTACTGTACAAAACATTCACACTTTATTAGCAACTACCCAGAGTTACTACCTTCATTACCACATCACTTTTACCTCATATTTAATTGCAATAACAGAAAATTACAAGAAAATTTTCTTGGTAGACAGATTTACTCAAGATGCTTCACAAAGTTGTGCCATTTGCTTTTTAAAAGTTTATTTTAAAGAATTTTTTAAAATTGCTATACTAATTCTGAATTGGCATGTTCCACTTTTTGCATCTTTATTTGATGTTAACCAAATGACAAACTATACTGAAAACTTTAAAGTGCATATTTATAACAATTATGAATAACTCCTGGACTAAAACTGATATTGAGTAATATTCAGTGAAGAATTCTTTGTTATAAATATCCCTAAAATCTAGTATCACCACCGTTTTCTTTGTTGATGCAAAATCTCCTAATATGATGAAACTGAAACGCAAATGGTTTATTTTAAACAAAGTTTAGGCAAACTATATTACAAAGCATTACTAAAACTATTTCCAGTATAATAAAAATATAGCAAATTCTATGTATGTTTCCCTAGAAGTAAGTTCTGTTCATCATAGAAGACATACTTCTAAGTAAACATATATAGAAAAATAGGGGGAATTATAAAAACTATTTTTATAAAGAAAAAAACCCTTCACAACCTTATGTCAAATCAAAGAGTAGTTTGAGAAGTTCATGATCACTATCATCCATATTTCATTGTTGATCCAAGCCAATATTAAGGTTTGTACCCATGATAAATACAGTGATCACATGAACTATGTAGATCCTTGTACATATTTATTGAAGCAGTCTATGACAGTTACTGTTACCATGCTAAACGCAGAAGGATTTCTACTCTTTTTCAGGAATTTCATTTTTATTTTGGGAAGGGATTTCATTTGTTTAGCTGTAGTATAAAACACAAGAAATGAACCACAGGTTTCTGATGAAGAATGAAAATCACTTCTAGTAATACCAAAACTACTACCAGTTATCTCAAAGTAAGAGATTTAAATCCAAATCCAAATTCAAGAATTCAAATTAATCATAACATTAAGAGATTTCTCTAGATTCTCTGAAATAAAATATAGCAAAAAGAACATAAGCTATTGCCATTCTGCTAATGCTTAATGAAAAGTCATGTACTAAAATATAACTTTATATATGCACAAAAATTGTTCTGCACATGCAAAATCCAAATCTGTCTATTGTCCAGGAGGGCAGTTAGTGAAATGCCAAGTAATATACTAGAAGAAATAAAATATATCCATCCAACTATAACCAAGCTGCACTTTTGTATTTTTCAAGCACTTTAAACAATTGGTTTAATAAGAAGACCAACAGGATAAATATATACTGGCACCTGTAAATCACATATTTTACTATGAAACATGGTTACCATTGTGTGTTTTCAGTTTGTTGATTTACAGTATAAGGTTTCGATTAGCATGCAGTTAAGGTATCTTTTTTTTTTTTTTGCTTCAAACAACAAATGGAGGCTTAAATTTTGTCCCTCTGGTTTGAAAGGAAAAATAACAAGGGGGAAAATGTGTTCTTAAAACAAATTATGGAGGGTCTAAGGGCAGCACTAGTTCACACATTTCTTCCTGTTCTTCACAAATCAATAGCTACAGCTTCAGATGACAAGAATATGCTCAGCATTTTCTCCCTGGTTAGCTGCATGGGCAAAACATTTAAATAATTAATTTCAACTACAGTATGTTAAATGAAGGCAGTTGATGTGATGAACTTAATATGAATGGCATAAACAAAAGACACACATTGAACATTAATCAAACTGATCTAAAAAGTATGAATGCATAACAGAAGCGCAATTCAAGATTGCAAGATAAATGAAACAGCTTATCAATTAAAAAGGGTATTTTTCAACTGCAACAGAATAAATCTGTATTTAGTACAATGCAGATTGCAATATGCAATCTGAAAGACAAACACAGAATCTGCAACAGAGCTCACAACCTCACAATAAGGCTACATTTTGTTTGCTCAATGGCACCTCTCAAAACTCTGACTATTAGTCTGTTTTAAAAGTCACTTCTCTTGGATCAAAAATTCACTAAGCGGGATGGCACATCCTATCAATATTTGAACAGGAACATTTGTTACATTCATAATTTAATCAAACATGCTGATCTATTAGTGATATGTACAGCAATTTAAACATCAGCAATTTTGTATTATGATGCTTTAAGCAAAAAAGCACAATACTATTTATCTTTTATCCTTTGTATTAAGTCTCAAGAACTTTCAGTGCTAAAACATTGAAATTATCCATATAATCTTTCCTTACTTATAATATATACTTACAATCTCTGCCATATACATA
>JAEANM010010601.1:0-15715 GCA_017656035.1 Myanophis thanlyinensis
TAACTAGTTCGGCGGGCCGGATTAAAAAGCCCAATGGGCCGGATGTGGCCCGCAGGCCATAGTTTGCCCATGTCTGGGCTAGATAGTCATCCATTCACAAAATAATACTATAGTAGCTATGCCATAGAAGATTAATATCTTAGAATAGCGGTATCCAACCTTCCAGGAAACAGGGACTGGTTTCAGAATAAAAAATGTCTTCCATGGACTGGGGAGGAAGGGATTCACATGCAATCTAGATCCCATGCATGTACAAATGAAGCTTCTCCTGTTCAGCCACTGCTTTCGCAGCCCAGTTCCTAGCAGGCCAGGGATCAGTATCTGTCTGCAGCCTGGGCGTTAGGGAGCCCTGCCCTAGAACATGAATTAATTAAAACTAATGATAATCTTATGTAAGAACCTGAATACTTATACAAAATAGACATTATTTTACCATCTTCCTGTTATTTTGCTTATTTTACATGTTTCTGATTATTTTGAATATGTAAAATGTGCATATTTTGTACTGTTGCTAGTGTCTCATTTCACCAATCTGCCCATCAAGAATTCATTCATTATGAATATTCTTTGGAATGGTTAGGAAGAAAAATTAAATCATGTGGGAATGTGATTGAACAATAGAAAAAGGAATTCCCATCCATTGTATCATGGCCTCTTAAATGTAACTGACATTATAGCAATAAAGTAGTAACTCTTTTTATTCTTGTGTTAAGATACAGCTTTTGGATAGCTTAGCAAGAAATATTTTTACTTTGTTACTAATTTTTTTGATAATCTCAAAAGTTGATTTTGAGTTTCTTTTTTTAACAGGTCAATAATGACAGATCTGTTCTACCTCAGTCAAACTGATGGAGCAGGTGCTTGGCGAGAAAAAGAAGCCAAAGATTTGACAGAACTAGTACAGAGGAGAATAACTTATCTGCAGGTAACAATTATGGGGAAAATACTATACAAGTAGATGTCGACTTATGACCACAATTGAGCCCAAAATTTATGTTACTAAGTGAGAAATATGTTAAGTGAGTTTTGCCCCATTTTACAACTTTTCTTGTCACAGTTAAGTGACAGTTGTGGTTGTTAAATTAGTAACACAGTTGTTAAGTGAACCTGGATTCCCCATTGAGATGTGATCAGATGACCCTGGGACATTGCAGTGGTCATAAGTATGAAACAGTTGCCAAACATTTGAATTTTGATCATATGATCGTGGGGATGCTGCAAAGTTCATAACTGTGAAAAGTATAGTCATAAGTCACTTTTTTCAGTGCCATTGTAACTTTGAATGGTCACTAAATGAACTGTTGTAAGTTATGGACTACCTTTATAGGACAATATAATAATATACTGCAAACAGCATTCAAAACTTAAATATTTAGAAAGAAGAATTCCATTCAGCAAATAAAATAATATACTTCGTTGAGTGAATGAATTTCCCTGTTCCTACCTCCTCCTGCGTCCAATCCTCTCAAAAGTTTCAGGTGACTCTTCAGAGAAGTGTCAGGGTATAAATAGAAATAGGGAAGAGAACAAGATCTTACTTATTCTTCCTTGACAAAAAGTTTATTATTTCATGAAGTAGGGTTGTGAAGTGTTTTGGATTCAGTTTCAGGAAGTTGTTTTTTAGAGGTAGCATCTACCTGTGTTGTAGGGCAATCAAACTTTTTTATGAATTTCGTGGCTGCAGCAGAAGACTGTCTGATTCTAGGAAAAATGCATTTGCTTTAAAGGTTTGCAAAGAGGGATTTGTTTCATGTTTCTACATGTTCAAAAATACTTTAATTGTATCCAAAGCACTGCAGAGCACAGTTATCAGATATTCCATGTTTGACTACATCATGAAAACTATTGATTTCTTGGGAAGGTTCTGGAATGCCTAGTATTAAGAAAAGTTTCATTGAATTATTTCCTGAGTATTTAGCATTCATCTGAATGTTTATGAAATAGTGCTGGTATTTGTCTTAGATTTTCACAGTGACTTTCCCAAGTGAAATAATCTTTTTCACATTTTTTTTGTTAGTCTCAAAAAAATTCAGGAATCACTTATGTTTTAGATAAATTCGGATAATTAATTGGTAATTAAGCATTTTACTCCAAGCATCTTCATATTTCCAGTTTTTGTTTTGTAATAATTCATAAATAGATCATAAGAATTGGAGGTGAACACAGCTAAAGATTATCCTAAGTACCTTCATATTTAAGGAAAATATAAATTAAATTAATAATAAATGAATAAAATATCCTAAAGCAAATATATAACAGATGTCAAGGCTTCCTGTGAAATGATATTTTAAAAAGAGATTGGAATAAAAAAGAGGTTTTAAAATAACGTTATTAATATCTGTAATTATTCCAGGGGCAAAAAGACATTGCCATCTGTGTCTTATATAAATTAAACATAACTGTGAGTCTTTATCTAATGTCTCACTTTATCTGTGAGACACCCTTTATCGAATTATTTTAAATGGGTTTTAAATTGTTATTTATGTATTTATGTTTTTATCTTGCTGTTCACTGCCCCGAGTCCCTAGGGAGAGGGGGCGGTATATACATCAAATAAATCTTAATCTTAATCTTTTAGACAACCTCAGTGCAGGGATAAAATAAGTTCTAAAGCATTTTTTTTTCTTTGTTACCTTGTCACATAACAAAGCAATAAATACAGAGGGAAAATAAATAGCATTTTAAAAAATTAACAGATTAAAGTGTGGCATTTTCCAGGCAAATATATGGTATCTATTAATTTTTGCTCATATTTATTTTACAAAAAGTTCTTGTGCATATATTTTTCCACGTTCCCTTTATTGTTCATAGAATCCCAAGGATTGTAGCAAAGCCAAGAAACTAGTATGCAATATCAACAAAGGATGTGGTTATGGTTGTCAACTTCATCACCTGGTCTATTGCTTCATGATAGCATATGGCACTGAAAGGACACTGATTTTGGAATCTAAGAATTGGCGCTATGCAACTGGAGGCTGGGAGACTGTTTTTCGGCCAGTGAGTGAAACATGTACTGATAGATCAGGAAGTACTACAGGGCATTGGTCAGGTATGCATCATTGACTTATAGTTATCTCTTTGTATAATAAACAGATAATTTTTTGGTCAATTATTTTGGTAATAAAGAACATTGCGGGAAAATATTATATCTCTTTATTGTAGTTGTAAAATATCAGTTATTTGAAATAATATTTTGAAATAAAGAATTAGAAATTGAGTAAATGATTATTGTTATTATGTATAAGTGTTTCTCTGATTTTTTTCATGCTTTTATTTGTTGAGTAGATAAGTCTATCAGGTGAGTAATGCAGAGCATTTTTTTATTTTTGTATTGTATAGAATCTTCCCAATTTACTAGAAAGATCCCATTTAAGCTCTGATTTGTATGTATTCCCTAACATTTACATGTTTGTATTTTTGGGAGATAGGGAAATACTTTTTCAAAATTAAAAGTAGTTCAAGCAAGACTTAATGAAGATATTTATCAAAGGCTGTTCGGAGTACATAAATTTGAGACCCTGGTCTAGGAAGTTGAGTTTTCCAAAGGACTGAAGTTGTTTGTCATGATTGGCTAAGCATAATGAATTAGTTTTTAATCTTGTCACTTATGTAACAAAATTCTTCAAAACAAATGTATAAGATAGAGGATATAAAAACAAAACTATATTTTTAATATGCGCAGATGACTTATCGATTTACCAGTTTTAGGAGTAGCAGATATATATTTCTATACAATCTGAAGCCCCTTTTTGCCTTTGAATCTAAAGTGGTGTATGACTTAACCCATTTTGTTATTGACTGGAAGCTCATCACACATACAATAAACGTCATTGTAAAAGAGCGCAATATTCTTTTTTCATTTTTGGCCCAAGTTAAAGAATATATCTCCTTGAAAAAGAGTTCAAGGAGGTATATTCTTTAACTTGGGCCAAAAATGAAAAAAGAATATTGCCTTTCATATGCCTTTTTCAAATGTTTGTATGTGTGAATCTGTTAATGCTTTTTTTAATCTTCTCCAGTATGCAATAAGTAATTTCCAAAACTCTTCCATTGGCTTTCAGGAGCTATTGAAAGAGAATGAAAAGGATTTAATAACATTGTAAATCTGGTATAACTCACAAAGTTTAAATGTCCTGCAAAATGTAGCGATTATGTCCCAGTAGTCTATATATGGCTTTTGGTTAGGAGAGATTAAGTATAATTGACTGTCTTATGGAGATATCTCAATAAAGGTGTGAGCAGGCTGCTGTTCTAATTTTGGTATTTGGATAAACTGAGGAAGTTTTCATTATTTGTTCATACCATCTGAGGATAAGATGTATTATGCCTCTGAGTATTTTGACTAATAACTGTCTGTATTATCAATAGCATTTAGGATAATCTTCAATATTCTTTTTAATATTATTAAACAGAAACATTTGGTATGTTTGCTAGAGTTCAAAATACATTCAAATGAAGAGTCTTTCTAACACATCTTTATTGAAAACAAAATCTAGTTCTTTAAATAATAAGTTGACCCCCTCTTCTTTTGTGTCAGCCCCTCAAACACAGGAATATTGCTAGCATGCCACCCCCGTCCTTCTTTTCTCTAGGCTGGCCATACCGTTCTTCATATGTTTTTGTCTCCAGGCCTTTAATCATATTAGTTGCTCTTTATTGCACTTTTTCCAAAGTCTCAACATTTTTTTTATAATGTGATGTCCAAAACTGGATGTAATATTCCAGGTGTGGTCTTACTAAGGATTTATAAAGTGGTACTAAAACATCACATGATTTAAATTCTTTGCCTCTGTTTATGCAACCAAGGATTATATTCGCTTTTTGGCTGCTGCCGCATACTGCTGGCTGATGTTTAAGTGATCATCAACTGGGATTCAAAATAAAGAATACAAAAAAACCTCACAAAATCCACATCAAACAGAAGAACATATAATGGCAAAGAAAATATTTTTTTTCAGGAGAATGAAAAGCAAGGAAGGACTTTTCTCAAAGGATTGGCAGAAGAGCCAGGTCTTTGTTGCCCTTTACAGTATCAGTAGCAGGGACTGTTTGAATAATGTTAACAACCACTTTAGTAAGGATTAGAGTTGATCTTCTGCTTAGGAGAGTCTAACCATTTTCATCAGTTTCTCCACCCCGCTCCACTACAGCAGTCTAGACCCCTACTTGCTGCTCTGGAGGCTTAGTAGGTTTCCTAGAACATAGAAAAAGGGACTTCATGGAAATTACTGCTTTATGTCCTTTCTTTAGTGAAATTTATACAGCATTTACAGTCCATGCTGTATGCCAAACCCTATATTCAAGAGGATCCAGCCTGGAGTACAGAATTGCTATATATAATTAGCAATTACTATAAACAAAAAGTTCTCATGTTAAATGTTCCACTGTAAAAAAAAAATAGATCTAACCATGATCAAATTTCCCTTCTTGGAATTTCATTAGAAAAGTAGTAGAGGGTAATCATCTATATTACTAGATAGCTGACTAAAAAACAATTGCATTGATGAAATTTGAAACATGCATTTTTAATAGAGATCTGAATATACCTATATTTTAGTTAGATTGTTTATTGTTGTTGTTGTTAACAAAGGGAGAGAACTAGCAGTCCCAGAAAACTCTTTATTTCTCAAATCAAAGGAAAACAGATTATTTGTAGTTTATAACCATCTGTTTTGAACCATCTTGCAGTTTTGAAGAAATCAGTTTGAATTAAATACATTTAAGATATTTTTGAATTGGGTTTAGCTCTGCTTCTCTGAAACAGTACTTTCTTGAACTGGTTTTCAGGTTTGTTTTCAGGTTGGGTTCCATTCCTTGAATTAAACTGCAGGATCCACCAAATGAAAAGCATCAGCACATGTAAAGGTAGCTGGTACACATGGTTATCCTTATATCTATGGTATAATTATATATCTCAATATCACTATGTAATGTACCTATGCTCCAATCACCTTGCTGGCTTTACAAACTTGCACGCTGCCTATCAGCCTTGATGGCTTGTTCTCCATTCACCTTGCTTATGTCTATGGAAGTGAAAGTTGGACTTTAATGTTGAAGAAGCCAAGAAAACAAATGAGTTATTGAACAAATTAATCCAGATATCTCACTCAAGGCACAAATAACAATTATCTTACTTCAGAACATTATGGAGACCCAGTTCTTGGGAGAAGGCTTTAATTCTGGGAAAGGTGCAGAAATAAAGAAATAAATGATATTAACAGCAAGGTGGATGGTAGTCCATTACAGTAGCAATAAGTGCACCATTGGACCTGAAAGACCAAATTAGAGAACATGGAGAATATCTATCTGTGTTGCCATTAGGAGCCAAAAACATTTGCATATAACCAATTCTATATTAAGAAATATATAAACATTTTAACATGTTGTTACTATATTTACTTGTAACTTGTATGCAGTGGCTTACATATTTGTAATTGGTTTGGACAAAGCAGCACAAAACTTTTTTTTTCTCCAAACAGCCTGTCAAAAATTAGAGGGAACATTCCCTATATCATTGTCGTGACTTTTTGTGGGTTCATACTTTGGCTTTGGCTTTGGCTTTGGGTGGCCTTATTTCTCTATTTCCAGCACTAAATTTGGAAGTATTGTGCATGTATGCACATGTGTGTTTTTGTATGTACATTTATATGCACGCACGCACACAACACACGCTGGAAATGCTGGAAAAAATAAGGATCATACTTTTAACCAGAATATTTTGCATTATTTTTATAGAAAAAAATATACACAGTTGATCTCATTGAGTCCTCTAAGTTGACAGCAGTTCAGGTAATAAGTTTTGCTTAATGTTGGACTTAAATAACTGCTACACAGTTTACATTTGCCATAAAATTCAATTGTTTTAGTTGAGTGAACTGTGTTATTAATATAAGCATCCCGTTAGAAAACAAAATTTAGTTAAAATTGAATTTTCTTACCTATTGGGTAATTGAGTTCCTATAAGAAAACATAAATAGATGATTTCATGAGAAATTCTAGGAAATAATAAAGAATAAAAGCATCTCGTTTTGAGGGGCTGGGTGGAGTGTTTTATTTCTTCCCTGCAATTTGTATAACTATCATACATCATACAAATGTCTTTAATAAAGTTGTAACATTCAGAAGGATTTAGGAAGTTAAAATTGATGAAAATGAATTTAAAGGCTTGCTCTGTTCTGTTCAGTAAGCACTAAAATGGAATAATGATCTAAAGTAAATGAAGAAATATGAAACAATGGTCAACGAAGTTCTTGAAAATCCAATATTTTCCAAAAATACATGCATTGCAGCAGCCTTCCAGTTCTCATGGATTCCCACAGAACTTTATTCTCAATGATCCTGTTCCTTAGAGAGGAGACGAGCATTGAGATGAACTAGAGCAGTCCTTCATTCCACCCTCTTGTGTCTTGGATTATAATGCATGGAAGAAATAAGCCTATTTATCATGGTATTTAAATGCTTTAGGAAAAGGCTATTGAGAGTCCTTGAGGAAAAGGTCATAGCTACTGGGAGACAAAAACAGTTTTCATTGAGCAAGGAAAGGAAGATACCAATCAGAACAAAAAAAGCTGCAACCATATTATGATAACACCAGCCTTCAGCAGGCCATGAGATTAGCAAAAGAGAAATGAATTCAAGTCCCATTATGAGAAATTGGGGTTTATAAAACTCTTTTTTACTTTTTCTGTGCCTGGTTAACATCAGTCACAGGGCAAAGGAGAGGGAGATGCCAGAATTCAAACACAGAAAATAAATAGAGCCGTTCCCTACCCATTCATTTAGAGCAGCATACAGGAAACACAGATCCTGATTCATAAATCAAGGACCTCCAGGTTGCAGCTCTACTCTGTAGGAAAGGTTTCACATGCAGGAAGTTCAATACTTAATTAACGGTGTTAGCATTGGCTTTTAATCTGTATTTTGTGTGGGTGTTGAATTTAATAGAAAAGTACTGTACAAATCAAATTCAGAATATTTCCTTTTGCTAGAAAAAGTGGGAAGGTGTCTTTTTGAGGAATATGTGAGCTTACTTAAAAATAGTTTTATATGACCTAATATATCTGTTCTAGAATATTAGCTGTCTGTCTCCTAACTCTTTGGAGGACTGCTTTTCTGCAAATAAACAGTCCCTCCAAATCCATTTCTCAAAAGATCAAGGAGGTTGTGCTGTTCCAAAGTCTTCCCAGATTGGTTTTCCTGTTTGCACAACCATGTAGGAGACACTTCGTTTATGACTATCAGTCAGTAGTCCTCCAAATGATTTGTATGATCTTAAACTATTCTGGTTTATCCCAACACTCACGTTGCCAACTTCCTTCTGTACAAAATAAGTTTATAAGAAGAGTAGGTAGTGCTAATTAGTTCTGATGCCTCAGACATTTTTCCACAGTAAGAGGGTGTTACAGAGTCTGAAGAAAATTCCCTTTATTTTCTATTGAAAGTGATAATGATAATTTGTGAACCACCAATCCTGTTTTGAACCTCTAAACTTGGTTAGGTAATCTGGTAGTCTTCAGATACTTTAAATTGTAACATCTATCACCATCCATATAAAATTTATTTATATCTTTATTTGCTCGATTTATATCTATATGTCCTCCAGGAGTTGAAGGCAATGTTCATAGAACCTCCTCTAATTTTTCTCCATAATAACTCTGTGACGTAGATTGGGCTCAGAATGGCTGAACTAAAATTGTATTCAGAGCTTTGTTTGTTTATTTGCTTGCTTGCTTGTTTCCTTGCTTGCTTGCTTATATTTTACCCTGCCTTTATTATTTTTATAAATAACTCCAAACAGTGAACATACCTAATATTCCTTCTTATTCCTATTTTCCCCACAACAGGTGTGGTGTTGAGGCGAGTTGTGTTGAGAGAGAATGATTAGCTCAAAATCACCCAGTCATCTAGATGGCTTTCATGCTTGAGGTGGACTAGAACTCACAATCTAGTCTGATGCCTTAATCACTACAAGTAGTCCTTGATTTACAACCACAATTAGGACCCTAATTGTGGTCGTAAGTCATTGCAGTGGTAAATTGAGGAAACCACATACCCAAAGCCAGTTTTTTACTTATTTTTATGGTGATCAATAAGCAAGTTACATGATCATAAGTCTGAATCATATGATTATTAAGCAAATCATGGGATGGCAGGATACTGCAACCAGTCATAAATGTGAGCCAGTCACCTTTGCCTGAAATGCAGTCATGTCTTCATGAAGGTCTTTCATTTCTATGAGTATCACACTGTGTTCATATTCCTATATGTATTTCGAGGCTAGGCTTTATATCTGTGTACAAAATAATCACTCCTGTTCTGTCTTACTATTCTTCTGTACCCAACTGCATTCTGATATAATTATATAGCATATGGCAAAAATATTAAAAAACACGTCACAATTTCATTCTCAATGAGCAAATGTGAAACTATTTACTGTATTTACAAATTCAAAGATAGACTATTTATATAATGAAAATATGATGGAATTGTCTCTGGGGTTTCCCTGATACGCACTGAAAGGGCACTGTTCCACAATATGTTGCACTATCTGCTTTGGAGCACTACAGCTACATTCTGAAGAGGAGAGCTTTCCCCATTTATGGAGGAGACTAGCCATTTGAGTCCTAATCCTGTTAAAGATTGAGCAGGTTTTATGGGATAGATTGAATCCTTTTATAGGAAATGTAACATTGTGGGGAAAAATAAAGGACCAATCTGCTTGAAGCAGATTGATGATGTTATCCAGAAAGTTTCTGGCTGTCCTAATAGGTGGATGTCTGGAGCAAAGCCTGTTTATAGCATCAGTGATATATCTGAAGATGAATATTACTAAATATTTTCTTACACTCTCCCAGTAAAGTATTTTCCCTTTGAAAATGTGGAGGAGTATGGCTCAAAACTGGTAATTAGAAATAGAAATTAACCAGGTAAATCTTATTGTGCCTAATCATTAGTGTGGCTGATATTAGGCCTTTCATATATGAGGCAGAAAAAGAGAAATGATCAGTATATGGAAACAAAGAGTTGGAGATTTCTGCATTTTTTTGTTGGCAGCTAGTGATTGGATATTTTCTGCCCAAATAGTGCAATTATTTTTATATATTATCAGACTATTGACTTCCTCTGTGCAAAGAGATGAGTCATTCTAATAGTTACATAGAAAGCAAAAAAAGCCCACCTTCCAAGACAATTAAAATATGTTTGGTATTTATATTCTTTATGATGTACCTTGTAATTGTAATAACTGCAATGGGAACATAAATAAGAGATACTAAACTGTTCTGTTAACTAGAATATAATTAAAGTTGTGTGTCCACCACCTTCATATTAATCAATTGAACGTTCCTTGTTGGAAGACTTTATAATTAGTAATTATTTTAATATTATTTAATGGCCAAAATAATTTATATACCCATTGAGAAAATAATTAAGAGCTTTATTTGAAAATTAGGTGAATTTAAAATTATCGTTGATGCTGGTGTTTTTCTATTTTATGCAACTAACCATTCATGAATATTCAAGAAAACCATTTAATCACCTTAGATTTTTGAGAAAAATTTATTAAATTTTATTAAAATAATTGCCAACAATACTTGCTCTTTAGTAGCCTTTTTTCTGCTTTTAGAAAAATAATTTAACCTTATGATTTTTTTTGATGTACTTAACATTATCTACCTTTAGTTCAGACTAAAGTTGGAGTCAACAGTCCAGTGCAATGAGTGTGGAAAAGAGGTGAAGAGGCGAGTGCAGGCGGGTTGGAATGGGTGTAAAAAGGTGTCGGGAGTATTGTGTGACAGAAGAGTATCAGCAAGAATCAAAGGAAAGGTGTATGAGACAGTAGTGAGACCAGCTATGCTGTATGAGTTAGAGACTGTAGCAGTGAGGAAAAGACAAGAGGCAGAGATGGAGGTAGCAGAGATGAGGATGTTGAGGTTCTCTTTAGGAGTAACCAGGATGGACAGGATTAGGAATGAGCACATCAGAGGGACAGCTCAGGTTGGCTGTTTTGGGGACAAGGTCAGAGAGGTCAGATTGAGATGGTTTGGACATGTGTAGAGGAGGGATAGTGGCTATATTGGTAGAAGGATGTTGGAGATGGAGCTGCCAGGCAAGAGGTCAAGAGGAAGGCCAAAGAGAAGATAATATGGATGTGCTAAAAGAGGACATGAAGGAGACTGGGGCTAGAGTGGAGGATGCCGAAGATAGAGTTGGGTGGAGGCAGTTGATTCGCCGTGGCGACCCCTAATGGGAACAGCCGAAAGAAGCAGAAGCAGATGAATATCTGAAATAGTACTATTTTTTCTAAAATTGGAATATCATAAAGCTACCTTACACAGGTAACGAAGTAAAGAATTTAGTGCATTCTGCACCAGTGAAGTTTTGCACAATGAAAATTGTGATTTAGGACAGAAATACTGCTTGGTAGATTTTAATTATTTTTTCCATCAGTTTTTTTTTAAAAATAGCTATATCTTAGGAATATGATTATTCCAAAAAATTGTATGAAAAGTGCTTTGAACATAGGAAAGCATTATAAATGTCAAAAGAGTATTAAAATGCTTTAATAAAATGTTCATTCTTGGCATGTGTCATTAATTTGCTTCAGATTGTCATCCATCTGAAAAAGATTTGGAATGAGGAAAGAAGAATCCATTCTCTCTATAGTTAAAGTGGGAAATCAGTCAATGGCAGTACAAAAGGTTTCCAAACCAAAATGGAGGAATTAAGAGTACTGGTTGTGAATGAAAATATAAATATAGCTGGCACATCAGAAACCTGCTGATATGAAGAGCCTGACGGAGATATGATTATTTCTGAGTAGAAACGTGTGTGTGTATGTATTTACGGATATGCTCTTTTCCTCTTGATCAAAATACCAAGGATGATCTGGAGGTAATGAAATAAAATAGGGGAAAATGCAAGAGAAGTGTATTTTAATAATAGAGGATTTTTGTTACCCTTACATCGTTGGTTATATTCATGCTCAGGGTATGATGAAGAAAGTAAATTTCTACATGCCCCAAATATCTGTACCTTAGAACAGTTTAAAAGCTACAATATATTCCACAGTGAAGGAATAAGTCAATTAAATCCCCAAACACAGACTGGAAAAGCCTATGATGATAATAAATGCAAATAAAGAATCTGAGTAGTATATGGCAAAAAAAATCCATTAAAGGAGAACAATAATTTAAATTATTCAAAGTAGAAAACTAGCTGGGGAAATGTGCAATTAGACAATAAAGGAGTGAAACGACTGCTCAAGAATGATACAGAAATTATAGGCAGACAATGAAAATTTTGCATCTGTCTTTATTATAAAAGTATATGACAGATATGTGAATCTCTACTGAAAGAAAATGAAACAAGTAATGCAAATTGAGTTAATGTGAAGATGTTATTAGACATCTTGAAAGGGAATAAAATAATTCACACACTGATCGCATCTACCAGAGTGTTTTTAAGCAGCTGAGAGGTGAAACTGCCACCTTACAGCAAAACTTGCCATTGAAATCAAGCTCAGAGCTAATAGGATAAAAGGTTAGCAATGTGACACTAAATTTTAAAAGGGGATTCTGTGGACTTCCAGGAAATTACAGACCAATCAGTTACGTATCTGTTTCTAGCAAATTGGTAGAGATGGCAATCTGAAGAAAGATAGATACATAACGAACAAATCTGAAGGAAGATCAGCAGATCTACAAAAGTTTCTGATTCAGTGTGATGTAGACTATGCATCTTTTGATTTAGCATTCTGAACAAGCTGAACTACTGAGACATATTCAAAATACAACAGTTCAAAAATTCAGCTTGAATCTCAGTATGTATTCAGCATTTATCTGGGAATAAATCCAAATGAAAATATATGGTACTTAGTGTCATAATACACACAAGCCAATCCCCAGTATGATAATTAAATATTCATTTGTTTTGATGCCACAAGGTCAGGAAACATAGTGTATGGGCATCGTGTTTTTTTAAATCATGTCCAACTGGATTGACCTAGGTTCAAGAGACACAAAAAAGAACTGTACTGTGGACAGGTAGTTTCTATATACGGGCTATAAGGATAGGGAAAATACTGTATTTTGTAAAAAAAAAAAAAAAGTGATATATAAGTATTTCCTATATTCTGTTGCCATCTCTACACTATCACTATGACAATTACTATTACAATATTTTATTACTCTTCAATTTTTATTACCATGGCAATGTTTAGACTATTACCTGTTACTCTATTACCTGCAGAATTACTCTATTACAATCACCAATACACTATATTCTATATATACACTATATTCTATATACTATAGACATGATACTACTAGGTATCATCATTTCTTTTAAGCCTATTTTGTTTTAACTCCCTTTTCTCTTGAGATTTCTTCTTCTGTTTGTGTTAATGACCAAGAAGAAGAGCTCTTGCATCTTGTTTACATTGTGCTTTATCTTGCAAGGCTGCTGTACTGTACTTCTTTTCCTCTCTGTTGAGCAACCCATTCCTTCTAAAGACATCTTCTTCTACTTGGTTGCTGTACTCTGATTGCTTGTAGCTGCAGAGCTCCAAAACCTGTGTCTCTTGATATGTGTCAAAGGTTTCAGCTTTATAGACAATTCTGCTGTGCTGACATTGGAAAAAGGTCTCAAAAGGTTGGAAAGAAAGCAGCATAAATACCTGCAGTTTTGCTAAGCAGCCAGTTGTTTCACAATATGATTGTATAACAAGTGTATTAAGGTTTGGCTAATGTTCCAAGCTATAGATTTGTATAGAATCACTCTTAAGACAAGCCAGTTTTCACTGATTGAAAAAATAAAGACACATACAAGCTTATATATGCAGCAAGAAAGAAAAATGTATTAGTAGTCTTATTAAAGCAATCTAAACAGTTTAAAACAATAAATGGAATGATTGCACTTAATTATCAAAAGAATAGAGCATTTTAAAATTAGTATTTAGTGTTGGTAATCTTTGTTATTCTTTGAACAGAAACTGAATACTTGTTCATGATGATAAGTCAAATAGTAGATAATTGATAAAATTTTGTGTTTAATCAGCGGTTAAGCTGACTTCATTTTGTTTAAATCTCACTGTAACTATTCTGATTTTTCAGACATTGAATTTGTTTAGCCTTGATACACAGGAATATTTCTATCTAATTGACTTTGACTTTTAAAAATGTAGACTATATATATGAGATCCATTTTGGTGTAGTAATTAAGGCACCAGGCATAAAAGTTGGGACAGTGACTTTTAGACCTGCTTTAGTCACAAAAGAGAAACTCATCATATTTGCAAACAATACCAAAGTGTATAAGTGTTGAATAGTCACTTTAGAAGATAGGCTCAAAATTCAGAAGGATCTTGACATAATTGAACACTGGGCCCTGTCCAACAAAATATAGTTCAGTGCTGAGAAAAGTAAAAAAGGTAAGGTAAGGTAAGAAAAACCAAATGCAAAGATATATAATAGATGGTACATGGCTCAATAGCAGTAATTGTAAGAGGGATCTAGAATCTTAGTAGGCAACCACTTAAATATGAGCTAGCAATGTGCTGCAGATTCCATAAAAGCAATACAGTCCTACACTGCATCAACAGAGGATAGTATCAAGGTCATGTGAAGCGTTAGTACTGCTTTATACTGCTTTGGTAAGACCATATTTGGAATATGGCATTTATACTACAGTTTTGGTCACCACGATACAAAAAAGATGTTGAGATTCTAGAAAGCGTGCAGAGAAGAGCAACATAGATAATAAGGGAACTAGAGACTAAAGCATATGGTTAATAGTCATAGGAATTGGATATGTCTAGTCTAATGAAAAGAAAGAATATGGGGTGACATGATAGTCTTCCAATATTTCAGGGGCTATCACAGAGAAGAGAAGGTTAATCTATTCTACAAAGACCTGAGGGCAGGACAGTAAGTTATGGATGGAAACATATCAAGCAGAAATTCAACCTAGAACCAAGGAGAAATCAATCAGTGAAATGGTTTGCCTCCAAAGGTGGTTGGTGTGCCATCACTGGAGATTTTAGGAAGAGATTAGACAGCCATTTGTCCAAAATGGCATAGGATCTTCTGCCTGAGAAGGTTGTTCTAGAGCTAAAAGATCTCCAAAGACCCTCCAGCTCTATTATTCTGTATTAATTCAGATTAATTGAAAAAAATGTACTAATGTTACAATTGTGCAGATATATATCTCATAATAAGGGGCAACATATATTATGGTCAGGAAGCATATTATATTAATTTTAAAATAATCACCAAATTTTCTTACCATATAAGAAACTTTGTTGGATATGAATTATAATCTAATGGAAGCGTAAGAAGAACTTAAACTGTAACTTGAAATAATGATTGAAGCAACTGGTCATGGGCATATTTGGAATAGGTAACATTGGCATTCAAGTGAGTTGCTTTGTATATCTTAAGGAATTGATGTCACTGAGATACTGTATTGGTATGTGGAAATGACCTTGGGAGACAGAGTAAAGAGATGCAGCCAAGCAACAGTTAGATAAATGACAACTTAGCCCACAGCAAGAATGTGGGTGGGACAAGCAGCTCTGTAGAGCTTTCCTAATTTCTTGGGCTGTAACAGGCATGGAGAGGAAATTACTTTCAAACTTGTAAGATACAGTGGTACCTCTACTTACGAAATTAATCCGTTCCAAAAGCCGTTTCGTAACTGGAAAATTTCGTAAGTAGAG
>JAEANM010010602.1:0-15715 GCA_017656035.1 Myanophis thanlyinensis
AAGCCATGGAGCACTTTAAAGGTTAATACCAACACCTTGAACTGCACCCAGAAGGCCACAGGAAGCCAGTGCAGCTCTCGCAGGAAGGGTGTAATGTGGGAGCTCCTAGTGGCTCCCATAATTACCCACGTGGCTGCATTCTGAACCAACTGCAGCCTCCAGATGCTCTTACATGCTTTCAAACTGCTAGGTTGGTAGAAGCTGGGGCAAGTAATGGGAGCTTACTCCATTATGCGGCACTGGGGATTCGAACCAGCAAACTGCCAACCTTTCTGGTTGACAAGCTCAGTTTTATCTACTGAGCCACCGCGTCCCCTTTTCCAAACATTAGAGGTGCTCAAAAGTTGTGACATGCCTTGGGGATTGTAAAGATAGTTTCTTTTATATAGTTTACATGTGCTTGGTAAGTAACTGCATGCATATCAACTTTTTAACATTTTGTTTGTTCATTTGACCTCCACATCTCAGTCCTCCTGATTTTTATTCAGATGAAATTAATGCTTTTGAACTTGGGCTATAAAAATGAAGGTGGACAATGTGGACATGATCCCAGATGTGCTCCAATCAACAATAATGTAGTCCAACCATTAATTGCCAAGCAACCTAAAGAATTGGAAAAGAAAATTCTGTATTATTTTTTGCATACATCCAGAGAAAATATAATTGCTTGAGAAACACTTATCAAATCAATTTCAGTTTAGACTCATGCAAGGAATTAATGGATATGTGCAACAAACATAATTTCAAATTAAAGTAGATGGAAATGTCTGTTGATGAATTCCAGATACAGGTAAAAAATGAATATCCACAGACTCTTTCCTCCCCCCAAAGCTTCTGGTAATTCTCACAGTATTTTTAACATTTTATCTCTGTGAGCTTAGGTTTTCTGCTCTCACAAACATAACATTTGCAAAGTAGGATAATTAACAAAGATTGAGAAAGAGTGTGGTTGTCCAGCATTTTTCTAATATTAAAAGTCTCTGTAAATCTCATCAATCCTAAATATCCTGCCAGATGGCAAAATAGTAATTTAACTCTAGTAAATTTATTTTTGTTTGATTCTTTCTTAATGACTTAAAATTAGAAATGTATTAGTAATTTGTTTACTTGTGAGTTTTGTTTTGTTTTTGTAGTTTTTTTCATGTGGTTCTTTCCTATGGAGGGGGCTCGTTTTTGGTGGGATTATATTTTTTTTCATTTCTTTCTGTAAAACGTGATAAGAAATAATAATAAAAGTACTTATTACATGTTTTTATACCAGTATAAATATACCAGTAGCACAAGTAAAGGTAATAATTAAGCAATTCTGAAGGTTGCTCATATATTTACAACACCTTTTAATGAAGTTGTAATTGCAATAAGGTGGTTTTTGGAAAACAAACTTTCGTAGCTTTGCTAAAGGCCTTTATAAGCTTCATTTCATGCCGTGATTCCATTCGTGGCTGCAATATGCATGCTTGAAATAACTGTAGTAGTGGGAAATGAAATAAGTATTGCCATGGAATACAGTATATGAGTATGAATTGCCCTCAGTGACACAAAGCTGAAATTACCACAGATTCCACATACGATCAGTATACAGCTTCCTGTGTCACCTTTTAGGAAAGACAGTTATTCCCAGGCACTAAAGTTGTGGTCTTCATGGGCTTTTAGGATCATAGTGCCTTTCTGTATCTCTGCAGAGCCCTCCTTGGAAATCTTTTAAATCTCTGAGAGAACTTTCAAGATAAATATGCCTACAGAGTGTGGTGTCTACATATCCCTTCAGTTTGCCCTCAGCCTCTGACCTAGCACTACAGGGAACTTCCTGGCTTCTCTGAAAGGAGTGAGCTGAGGCAAATTGTTCATGTGTCTCCTACGTTTATCAGTCTCATTCCAACACAGCAACTAGCTGAAACTTGCTGCAGGGACATGAGGCTTAGGTTTACATGCTTCTATATTTTTAAATCTTCCTGGCATGTCCAACTTAATAATACTTTATTCAAACTCTAAACCAGGGTTTCTCAAACTGTAAGGTGTACCTTCAGGGAAGGTGTGAGAAATGTTTGTTACCTGGTTATGATAAATCCCAACTTTTTCAGAGTTTCATTGTTTTCATTCTTCATTTCCGTTTCTTTTGGTGTTTGGAATTTGTTTGGGTGTGAGAGAATATACATTAATCTTACAGTAAAAGGAGGTGTAATGGCTAAAAGTTTAGGAATCCCTGTTGGAAACGTAATGACAGTTGATTGAAATAGCTATCGAGTTTGAGCTGGTTTTTTGACAATCATATTAAAAACCCTTTTAGATGTAGAGAGTTGACCTGAACTCCCTTTGAACTGCTTCTAAAAAATAAATTCTTCAATTATTATATATATATTTCTTTTATTCAAATCAAATTATAATTAGTGGTTTCTAATGAAACAACTTTAAACCTAGTCTGTTAGGAGTGAAAGGCCCAATTTAAGAAGGCCCCAAATGCCTTGGTTGTGTAAGCTTGATTTAGAGTTGCTGCAACTGCATGTTGGTGTCACCACATACCTATGTTGCAAAAGGGTTGATAGGTAAGCAGAGGTTGCAGATGGCTGCAGACGAGTTGATGCACACATCTCCTAAAACCCAATTTTACATTGTGCAAGGTGCATGTCCTGCATGCTGATTGGTTGACCCGACTTCTGTGTTTTGCTGTTTGAGTGATTCCTAGCTAGAATGTTACATTTGCAGAAATATAAATGGAACATTTATGCAACCATCCCCGAATGACAGACACATATGTTCCCTGACAGGTGGTGCTGGAGAAGTCTGCTTGACTCTTCTTTAAGTCACAAGAGGGAAATCCAGATGCAGACTATATATGTCAATGCAATTTTGAGTCAGGGTGAATGAAAAAAACTAACACAATTTTAGGATGTGCTTATGGCTATATTGGGGGAGGTACTTGGGTAATCTCTCTGAGGGAAATGGGTGGTTAAGTAATGGGAAATAAATAGTATTAAATCAAATTTAGAAATCAACTGAAGACAGTAATGAAAAAAATGATAGCTAGATTAATATCCTTTTCTCCTTTTATTTAGCCTTCTTGCAGTTGTCAATATACAGGTAGACCTTGACTTACAACCACAATTCAGCCCAAAATTTCTGTTAATAAGTGAGACATTTGTTAAATGAGTCTTGCCCCATTTTACAACTTTTCTTGCCACAGTTGTTAAGGGAATCACTCCAGTAGTTCAGTTAATAACCAGTTTGTTAAGTGAATATGGCTTCCCCATTGACTTTGCTTGTCAGAAGGTCACAGAAAGTGATCACATGGCCCAGGACACTAGAACTGTCATAAATATGAGTCAGTTGCTACGAATCTGAAATTTGATCATGTGACCATGGGGGATGCTGAAATGGTCATAAGTGTGAAAAATGGTCATGTCTTCATGTACAATAACACTTTTTTCAGTGTTATTGTAACTTTGAACAGTCACTAAGTGAACTACTGTAAGTGGAGGACATTCTGTACTTGGTTTTTGGTAACTGTAAAACTATAAAACATAGGATTTGGAGGTATAAAAACCCAATCAGTTAATAAACAATGTGAGCAATGCTAAGTTAGAACTGACTTGTAGAACTGTGGAGAAGGTAGAGGAGGAAGTTCTATTTAAATAATGTTTTTTCATACAGAATTAAACCATGTGTTTGTGCTGAATGTCACAACACCAAAGGCAGCTCTCTATTGCAAACATAATAATGCAGTGCAAATAAATTAAATTAAATCAAATTAAATCAAAAGGATTTAAAACTGTGTACTTTATATTAAAGTTTGTGCAAGGGGGAGAGAGAGAGAGAGAGATGCCTGATACTTCACCTGTGTTAATACAATAATATTTTCCCCCTGCAAACAGAAAAGTCAAGAGGGAGGGAATATTTAATAAAATGCAATGCTAGTGTGCCCTCTAAGCCATAAAACAAGAGCAGCAGAAACAGTCTCTTTGAACTAGAAATCCCTTTCTAAGCTGCTGATCTAACCTAAGCAAGAGAAGGAGAATTTACTAGTCAGAAACATTTGTTCTTTGCCCCCCTTCCATTTTCCTATTTTAACTCCTTAAGCAAGTTTGATGCTGCAACTCTGCCCATAAATTTTAAAAAAATATTATTGTAATGTAGGTCAATGAACTGAAGCGCCACTGTACACCATGGCGGATTAAAATCAGAAAGTCAACCCGCTTCCACTCCCACTAGGTCATATGACAATATAAACAAGAAATGCAAGGAGCCTTTAGCTTTTTCTTGACCTAATCCTTTGTTTACGCAGCACTTAAACTGACTTTTGGGGTCGTCTCTGTCTGGCATTAAAGGCCTTAAGCTTTTTGAAGTTCCCCTGAAGTTAATAAAATTAGTCTGCCCTCACTGTGAGGCCTCTGTCTACAGGCTCAAAAGAAGAGTGTGTATCCGTTGTTGTCCACAGTATTTTTCAACTTCATATTTTATAATCAGCAGAAAAGAGAAACTGAGAGAGAAGCAAAACCCCAAATACTGTTCAGCTAATGGCAAAATGATAGCCCTGGTAGAAGTTTTGAGAACGCAGGATTTAAGGCAGAATCCTTCTTAGTTTCTGATAAACTAATAAGAATTGAATTTCAGTATGAGTAAAGAATAAAATTTTATAAATGTTAAAAAAGTGTATGGGAGGTTATGTAAAATAAAAGACATCTTGATTGCAATAGTGCTTCCTGACTACTGTCATCAAGTATAATTGTCTCTACTAAATCAGATATAATAATTAACAAGCATATCTTAAAAAGATATTTACAGCCAATATGCGGCATATTGGTTAAGATATTGAATTGGTACCACAGAAACACAGGTTAAGTCTACCTTCAGACACAGAGATTCACTGGGACTCTCTTAGTCGAACTTACCTCACAGGCTGATTATTGTGGGAAATGTGGCAGGAGAAAAGAACTATATATGTAGCCTTGAGCTTCTGCAAGAAAAACTGGGATCAGTCTAACACATGTATACATTTAGAACAGAAATAACAGTGACTATTGATCATTAGCTTGGTAATGTTATGGATAAGCAAAATGATATTGTGGAAAAAAATTTCTCAACTGCTAGATTATAAGCAGCTACCTTCTAGATAGCTGGCTGTATATTGTTGATGATAATTCTGTTACAAGATTATATTGTAATAATCACAATATATGATAGCAATACCTAGTTGCTAAATTGGCACTTTAAATAGGCTTCTTGGATCCAAAGCCAATATTGTTTGAAGACTTCCATAACATCTGTTTTAAGACTACCTCTAACAAAATTCTGAAATAGGTACAGAAATTCTAAAAATAATTCTGTGCAATTGTAAAATTTGTGGCTCACATTTTAAATAGTAGACTTGATGTGCATCAGGGTTTTTCAAACTTGGCAAGTTTAAGATGTGTGGAGTTCAAAATGCTGGCTGGGGAATTTTGCAATTTGAAGTCTAGGCATCTTAAATTTACCAACTTTTCAAAACAATGCCATACATACAAGATTTGGTCTGCTTTTTATTCCAATTTGATCAGTGTGATATATACTCAGTTTAATGAAGAATCAAAAAACAATTTTCTTTAAATCAAACAACACTTTCTCTTATTTTTTTTCCAACATTTTCTTTTCTTTTTCAAATCAGGATTCTTTGACATAACACGAAGACCTAGTATCTTCAGGGGTTAGTGGTAATCAGAAATATTCATACCTTGGGAATTAGACTCACTTGGTTGCATCTTTGCTTTGCCAATGCCCAAGGAAGCATGTTTATCTTTCCCTGTGCAACAAGCTTGCTGCGTCTTATATATGATTGCTTAATTATGAATCCAAACTTGACTCCCACTGGTTTAATAATCTTTAAATTAAATTCAATGCAGCTGGTTTAAAACATTAAGTGTAATAAACATGATTACATTTTAACTTCAAACTTGAAGTTTTGAAAGTTGGACTGAAATATTTTGTCTTATTCATGCAGGCAAAATGTTTTCAAAATAAGAAGGTGGTGTGGATATAAATGTGTCAATATGAATAGAAACAGATATCTGAGGACTTTTCTTTTGAATGGTCTCCTTACCTTGACTGCCATATAATTTCTTCAAAGCTGTAATGTTTTGCCCTATGGTGCTATACTTTCCTATATTTTCCTATTTGTTTTCTCAGGCCTTCAATGACTATTTATTTAGATTCTCTTAACAATTATTTCAAATCAAGCTAATTAAAGTAGAAAAGGCTGGTGGACATTTTCATTAAAGAGCCAGATTGCTTCCTGGTTCACTTGCTGAAGATAATATAACCTTTCCCTTAACCAAATCATTTTATTTCAATAACTGATCTAACACTAACTTGTGGCATTTATGAAAAGTTTCAAGTTGATACTAATAAATCCATGCTCTGGTTCCATGAAGTACCCAAGCATGTGGCCACCTCACTGCTGCTAAAAGATAGACGTTTCATTGAGGTAGAACAGGAAAAAAACAAGAAGTTGAGATCTCCAGTGAAGGGGGAAAATCCATTAATGGTCCAACCAGGGTTCAGAAAATCAGCCAAGAGAAAAAAATTGACATGGGATAGGCACAGGGATTCAGCTGGCCGAAATGTGGAGCAGAAATTCTGAAGGCTGGAGGCCTATAGTAGCCACAGTGATCATAGCAGTGACCTTGGAAGCAGGCATATCAAACTCAGAGTCCCCTGAGGGCCATATTGTCACATTTGAGTTATGATGAGGGCTGCACTCTCTTCAGTTGGGTGGCAGCGGCTGGGCTCGCCCTTGGCAGCTCGGAGGGTGGCCCGTCTTGCTCTTGGGACTGTGGGACAAGCAGTAAACACACACCAGCGCTGGTGGCGCAGGTCAGGTTACAAGCACCGGCCTCGCCCTACCAGCTCCTCTGATCAGGCTAAGGAGGAGTTCCTGTCACTCCAGGGGAGAGGCATTTGTCTTGCAACTTTTCCGGGGAGGCTCAGAAGCTTTTTTGCTTATTTGTTACATTACTAGACTGCCTTTTCAACAGTGAACGCAAGTCAGCGTGTGGGGTTCTCTTTCCTGTTTACTCACTTACTTAATTTTATTTATTGATTTAAAATATTTTACCCTGCATTTCTGCTCAAGAAGGATCCAAGGTGGCGTGTAAAACATTGTGCGGGCTGCAGGTGCACTTACAATGGGCCGCATGTTTGACATGCCTGGCGTAGTAGATCATGGTGTTGGCCTTGGTTCTTGTGAATGCTGTGGAAGCCTGAGACACACCCATGCAGAGGTTCAAAGCAGCAAAGTTTTCAGCTCCCCAACAATTCAACTTATGGAAGTATGTCTGACTCAAGCCCTCTGGATGTTTTGGGTAGAGTGGAGGTCCACAGGTGCTGACCCTTTTCTTAACCTAGGGGTGATTTGCCCTACTACTGAACTGGGGGAAGGTAAGTAGGACCAGAGTCTTTTCTTCTTTCTTTTTTTCTTCCTCTGCAGTGCTTGTTTCAACTGAGTCCATAGTCATCAGAGATAATTGAGCCCCTTGTGGGTTGGTTGGAGTGGGCTTGCAGGGTTTGGTTTTGGTTTTGTGTCTGGTGGTTGGGTACATTGATTATGTGTCTTTGGGCCTTGGAGAAGGATGTCAGCAATGGGAGTGGACTTGGGGTGCTGAGGGAACAGCCTGGACCACATCAATGGTGACGAGCAGAGGGAGATACGGTGGGTTCTGTGGGATCACAGGTGCCCCCCAACATGAGTGACATTGAGCTGGCCATGTCCATCTTGGCCATGCCCACCCTCTCCCCCAGAGGTCAAACACAACCCTGATGCGGCCCTCAATGACACTGAGTTTGAGACCCTTGGCTTAGAGCAGGGATAGGGAACCTTGGCTCTTTCATGACTCATAGACTTCAACTCCCAGAATTCCTGAGACAGCTCCTCTTGCCTTAGCTTAGAACCTGAGTCTTAACAGCTTAAAATGGCTGGCTCAGGAATTCTGGGAGTTGAAGTCCATTAGTCATGAAAGAGCCAAGGTTCCCTACCCCTGGCTTAGAGGTTCAATCTAGCTATCACAATTGTGGGCATATTTAAATTAGGAGCAACATATGTTTCTTGCCATAAATATAATTTAGCTTTTTGTTTCATGAGGTATTCCAAGGTTGGGGCTTCTTTCTTCTCATAGACTACTAGCTGGTTGGATTTAAATAATTAAATATTTCGGTCAAAAAGTCTGTTGTGTCCTAGAAGCTTTGAAAAAGCTCTAAAGTTGGTACTGTCAGTGATCTTGTTATTAGAAGTTGGGAATAAGAAACTCAGCAGGACATTCACACCACTGCTTCCAAACATCTCTGATCGTGTTCTGAATTAACTCTATAATATCTAATGTTATGTGACGTAATGTAATATCTACAGTAACTGAAGCAATAGAATAGAAACAGCCTTAATCGAGTTATTAATAAGATAGAATCCATGCATGAACTGAAGTAACAAGGAAGTAGTTCTGAGCTATGAAGGGGTTAAAAACCACAACCATGTCTGCATCCAACTTCCACCTTCCCAACTACCCTTAACTATTTTTTCTAACCCCCCATCCTCCCTTCCTACCTAACTTACCCACGGTTGTGTAAGCATTTCACTGCATATCGTACCATGTATGACTGTGTATGTGACCAATAAATTTGAAATTGAAATGAATATCTCTTTTCACCATGAACTCAAATTTGAAATTGTGGATGATCTGTGATGCTTTTGATTACTTTTTTTTCAAATTAGATATACTCTTGTTAAAAAATAAATTACAGAAACATCCAGCAACATTTCTTGTACAGTTAAATTAGCTATGCTTAGAAGTCTTTGACAAATCCTTATGAATGTCTGCAAAAATTCAGTGCTTTCATGAAAATAATAAAAGCAGCATTGTACCTCAGGCTCCACCCTTTCATATAAACATGCAACATCACAACGCAGTTACAAAAAAATAAGTGAAACACCATTTTTATTATTCTGTCCATTCTGCCCCTCCCCATCTCCCACTATACAGGTAGTCTGTATAGTGTAGTCTATACATATATAGTCTCTGCTGCTGTACAGGTAGTCCTCGATTACCACATTTCATTAGTGACAGTTTGAAGTTACAATGGCACTAAAAAAAGTGACTTATGACTGTTTTTCACGCTTAAAATCAGTCGCACAATCAAAATTAAGATGCTTGGCAACTTACTCATATTTATGACGATTACAGTGTTTTGGGGTCATGTGATCACCTTTTGCAAATTTTTGACAAGCAGAGTCAGTGGGGGAAGCCTGATTCACTTAACAACCATGTGAATAACTAACAACTGCAGTGATTCACTTAACAACTGGGGCAAGAAAGGTTATAAAATGGGACAAAACTCACTTAACAAATGTTTCTCTTAGCAACATAAATTTGGGCTCAATCGTGAGTCTAAAACTATACTGTTCTGATCCCAAAACAATTAAGAGCAGTCAAAGCTTGTTACTAGTTACTTGGATACAAAATCACCAAGACGTTCCAGTTTCAGGAAGATGTCAAACCACTTTTATATGGTTGCCCAGAACATTATGTGGCCATATGAATTTAGTCACCATTAGTTGAAACTGATTGAAGTTTTAATGTTACCATAAAAGCCTCGTTTAAAGAGGCAATTATTATGCCTTTTAGCATGTGTTACATCTGTGTATTGGCAACTGTTAAAGTGACATGTAAACTTGATTAAACAAGATGGTTTAGAAAGTTCTGGCCTTTCTAATTCACACAGCCCCTGGAAGGAGGTCATTATCTGGACTCCTTGTTTTCAGTTTGATAATCGCTCTGTAAGCTCATAAACAGTTTTCATTTAGAAATTGTTATGGTTAATTGTTAAGAGCTGTGGTGATTTATTTATTTTTTATTACTATGAACCTGTATCTTGTGAGGATGGCATCCTTGTAGTCACTTACTATTCAAAGTGGGAGCTTTTGATGGCATATCTGAAGAATTCATCTGGTCTCCTTTACTATTTAACATCTTAAAACACCATTCCAGTATGTGAATGAATTGGGAGTTTGATACTGGGAATATCAATATGCGGATGATACCCCAAATTAGTTTTCCCGAAAGCCTGCCTGTAAGTGATAATGGGCTGAATGATAGTTAATAAACTGAAATGGAATTTAAACAAGATTGAAGTGTTTGCTGAGTGTGGAGGGTAATAAATTTAGAGACAAGGTAGATATTTTGTTCTAGATGGAGCTATTTTTCTGCAGATGGAAAAATTATGCAGTTTTGATCTGTATCTTCAATCAAGACATGCTCTGTATCTCAGATTAAACCACTGGTCAGAAGTGCTTTTTATCCCCTTCAGCTGATATATCAGATATACTGGTTTATTTAAAAAATGATGCTGGAATAACGGTGCATAATCTTTAGGGTAATTATTATAATGTACTAAATGCTGGACTGTTTTTATATGTACTTTAGAAAACTATAATACTACTGGTAGCATAGGAATGCAGTGTAGAAATAATATATGTATATTATGCAAAACAATTTTGTTTCCATTTTTTTCATTTGTTTAATTTGCAGTTATGTGATGACTACAGCGTGATTGGTCGTTCATTATTTAAAAAAGAAACAAACATCCAAATGTTTGTGGGTTTGAAGGTCAAGCTTTCTACGGGAGAAGAAGGTGTAATAGAAGGAGGCTTTGGACAAAGTGGAAAATTTAAAGTCCGCATTTTGGGTAAGTATTTATTTTTGCCACTTTTCTACATTGAGGAGAAGGAATTTAGATTCCTATGCATGTAAGAATAAAATATAGTAGATAGCATGTGATTAACTTCAAAAGAAACTTCTAGGTTGGTAAGCTTATATCAGATGCTTCAATGCCACTTACTAATACAGCAAAAAGCAGCCTGTTACAATTTCTCAGTATAGTTTATTTCAGGAAGAAGGTATTACTCCATTTACGTACTGCAGACCATGATTTAAAGAGTTCAGGCAGATACATCTGCAAAAAACCACAGTGACGCCAAATTGAATGCACCCACTCAATTATGTAATCACACAAATGTCATGATTATATAGGTGTCCCCCTTCCACCGTGGACATTGATAACTCAGGATTGGGCTATTAAAGCTGCACTCTCATCCAATACCTAGATCCCTTGCCAGTAGAAGGCATGAGAAGACAATGAAGGTCAACAGTGGTCAATAAGAGTTGACAGTAGAGCTCAGGATGGCCAAAAGGGATAGTGGTGGTGGTGGGTTGAAGTGAATTGAACCTGGCAGAGCAAGAGAAACATGAGGTCCTCACTTTATAATGTTGCAGTCCTATCGTATGACAGCAACTGGGGCTACTAGAACTGTCATTGCTAACCAGCGCAGTCATGTGATACTTAACTTTCAGCTATGTAAATTCCAATCTCAGGATAATTAAGAATGATTACCTATATACTTTATACACTACTATAATCTGGTTTTTTCCCTGTGAAAGCTTAAAAGTATACGCATGAACTGTTTTCAAAAAGAAGGCCAACATTCTGGAACATCAACATATGGGTTTGAGTATTTTTCCAATCAATTACAAAACAAATAGTGGAACCTCTTATGTAAATATAAAATCATCTCAAAATTACTTAATAAATATAATACTGTTAGTTCCTGAAATGCTAAAGTAAAATTGAGAACATAGGAAATACTTTGCTACACTACAAGTGTAATTTTGCCTAGCAGATTCAAATGTAAGCACAAGATGCTGATTAGAGCATTGATAGTAAATGTGCATTGCTAAGGCATTTTAATTTTTTATACAATATATTTATTAAATACTTTCTTTTCATATGTCAATCAAAATTGTAGATAAGCTCTCTTTTTGAGGATCTCAGTGCCATTCAATCATGACATTCTCAGTCTTTCTTTCCTCATGACTTATTTATTTTTCCTTCATATATTTGTTTCATAATTTAAGAGCATAACTGTGTGCTGCTGAATTGGACCCCTGGCCCATTCTCTTTCATTCTTTACATTACCAGATCATTTTAATTGTATTTCTTTTATGTTGGATCATTCACTTTTGTGTTTGTTACAAATTTATTTTTGAACATTTTTTTGTTTTATGACATTAACTTACTGAACAATTTGCCCTTGTTGCATTCCCTGAACTATCTTATCACTTTTTTGCATGTCTTCGCCATTCATTCCGCCATCTTCAGTAAACATTCTACTAATATAAATTTGTCTACTTGCTCTAGTTTTTGGGCATGCCTGCATAAATGTACAATCATGCACTGCATTTTCCCTGTTTATCACAATAATACTTAGTTTTTAATACTTTACTTTTCAGATCCATGTTTCTTGTCCCATTTTATAATCAAACGTATTTGCTTTTCAAATTGAGATGGGCAACATATAAAATTAATAAAGAAATGTGGAAATTTGTTGGAGTCTCTGCTAGTAACCTGACATCATCTGCAAATAAGTGAACATGTTTATTCATGTCCCGATTAATATACCTCAAACTTTTGGAATAGTTATGTTGAATTTTGTACTCTTTTAAATTAATATCAATTTGTTTTAAAAACTGAAATTTATTTTACTTTAGGATGCATTTAATATAGTGACAGAAAATAATTTATTGGACTTGTCAGGTAATGTTTTATAATAAATTATTTCAGTTTGCTTGATGATGGAAACTTAATTTAGTAATCAGTATATTAATTCTCAGGGCTTGGGTTTTCATACTGTTGCAACATTTTAGTCTGAAATTCATGCAATATTGTTTTCAGGAAAAATTTTTAAAATAAGTCTATAATATAAAAAATATTAATTTAGTACTATGAATACTTAGAAATGGGAGATAATTATTATACAATATTTCAGTGACAAATCTATTCCTAGCTTGTAACAATTGTTGATATATGTTTTTGTCGACATTTGTACTGATTTTCTTTTAATTGGGCAGCAAGAAAGAGGATAGCTTATTTTATGTGGGAGATAACCTTTAGGAATTCCAATTAATAAGGAGATTTAAAGTCCAGTCATTGAGCTGTGCAGTTTTATGTAGATTCTGAGAATTAACATCTAAACGTACTTTGGTTTTAATAAAGAGATTTTATATTGGCAGTTAATGTTGTGTTCAGTAGAACCTTAATGAAAACAAATATTTTTCAAATAACAGAAACAACAATGTTGTATTTGACTTTTATTATATTGAAGGTGGCATGTTCTCATACCAAATGATCCTTGACATCATCTGGTAATGTACTATGATTGTCTCTATAACATATACTAACTTTCCTCCTCTCCTCTCCTCTCCTCCCTTCATTTTGGTAGGATTGTTCAATATTACACTAGAGATTAAACAATAAAATATACATTTGCCTTTCTCCTTCCATTAAATGGCTTGTGGAATGAATAATAATTTTGTACAACAAATTATCTTCCCACCCATCTTCTTTCTAAAAACAAGCTTCCATGTTTTTCTCCCTCCTTTTGTAGCAACAGTAATGTAAACAAGATAGTTGGTAGAATCAAAACATTATGCTCTGTGGAAATAAAAAGCAGGTTAAGAAGATTGCTAAATGTCTGTTTCTTTAAGAGCGACCAACATTTAATACAGAGAATAATAATGTGTTTGACATTGTTTAAGTCAAATATAGTTCACATTCCACTGTTAGACCAATGTTGCTTTTTTATATGTATCCTGTTTGTGGGTTTAAAAAAAGTTCTTTAATTAAGTCTAGCTAGTCTTATTCCCTTTTCTGTTTGTCTCATTGTATCTCTTTTGGTTATTTTTTTCATAAAAGTTAAGTTTCATAAAAATGTACTCATGTAGCCATTAAAAGCTAGTTTAGAAAATTCTTAAGGACTCCTGAAGGTACTAAGGATGCCTATGTAATACACCTCTTATTTCTGAGACAACTGGAAAGTTTAATTTGTTGAAAGTGATGTAACAGTAAGAGATACAAAAACAAAAACCACCTGGATATATGTGTGTATTTGAGTTCTTAGAGGCAGTTGCAAAAAGAAAGAAAGAAAGAAATAAATCGAGGCAATATGAATAAATTACTTGCTATATGTGAATAGACTGCACAAAAAGGAAGCAAAAAATCAGGAGGAATCCAATAGTACCTTTTCCTGTTAACAGATTTATTAAAAGGCATATGGTTATGAAAGCTTATGATTTTTAATAAAACTTGTTACCTGAAAAAGGTGTTAACTGAACTCCTTTTCCCCCCCACCATGACACAGCCTTCCTCCTACAGTGTCTGTAAAAAGAAAAAGTTATATTCAACTTGTTATGAAGGTATTTTGGATACTTAGTCCTAATAACATTTGCTTTCAGGTAGCCTATTCACAGTCAGATTATAATCCTAAATATGCTTTCCTGGGTGAGTCCTATTTTATTTTACAGAGTTTATTTCTCCGTGGACATATATAATTTTTCTAAAACCTGAATTTTCAAAATAGAAACAACACTGGAATCTTAATGCTGGAAAGAGAAATTTTATGGTGTATGTGCAATGTCTGGCAGTTTTAAAAATTTGCAGAGAACTGGATAGATCCTTTGATTGTCAAAGAATGTCTTTGGCTTCCTGCTTTTTCTTTATGGTATTTCCTATTTCTTCTGCTTTCCTCTTAACATGCAACATCCATGTAATATTGCCTAAGAAAATGAAAAGAGGACTAGAAAAAGGTTGAAAGGACTAAAAATTGTTTTGTTTTAGAAAGTTAAAAATAGGTATAATCAAAATACATGGTATAAAACTCAGAATTTTAAAATTAGGCATTATTATGCACATACAACATTCACTTTGATGCACAAGTAAGTTTGCAGAGCGAGCTTTTCATAGCTAGTGCATATAACATCCATAATTTGACATAATTGTATTCATTTAGACTTGCCAGTAGCCTCTTTTCTTTCAGGTTTGTAGTAATCTTCAACATGCTTAATCAGAGACAAGACTCACTTCTGTGCAAATTTCTATCCAGCCAGGAGGAAGATAAATACTTGGATGGAGAAAAAAAAATCCATTATTTGTGTTTCTCCAATGGAGCAATTGAGGAACAGATCCCTCTCTTTTGTAGTTAAGAAATTATTAATCTGGTTTATTTTCATTTCATTTTTCTTATTGTATCAGTTACTGCTACTTGCCATAGAATGATGACATATTTTATCTAAATTCATATATATTCACATACACACACATCTTTTCTTTATATTTTGATTTTATTATACTAAATAATTACCAGGTTTCAAGCTGGTTTTCATTGTCCTAAAATGGGCCTAATCAGGTAGCTGTTAGGAAAAGATTTGTCCTTCCTGTTACTCTGTGGCCCTTTTGTCTGCAGGGGTTGTCTCTACTCTTTCTGAACTGAATAATGAGATATTGCTGTATGTATGTGTTGTTTAAAGCCAGCAGTGTTTTTCATTCAGAAGAAGCCATGCATATCCAACATATTCTTAACTATTCTGTGAATGCTTCTGAGTTAGTTTGACTTTAAACATAAAACATCTTTCTTTTACTATGTAAAAACAAATGAGATGCGCTGTGCAAAATATCAGCTATGGATTGGTACTAATTTCAGTATTCTAGGGCATTTTCTTGGGGGAGCTAGACAAACCAAAAATATGGTTATTTTTCATGGTGTATTATCTTTGATTTTCCAATGCATATTCACTGAAGACAAATTCCTTGTGTGTCGAATCACACTTGGCCAGTAAAGAATTCTATTCTATTCTATTCTATTCTATTC
>JAEANM010010603.1:0-15714 GCA_017656035.1 Myanophis thanlyinensis
TAATAATAGTAATAAAAATTATTACAATCCTATTTTTCATTGATAAAAGATTATTAAAGTCTTTCAATAGAAATGCTTCTCAATTTTCGACCGCAGCTGAGCCCAAGTGAGAAGTTTGTGAAATGAGTTTCTGCCCACAAATATTCTGCCTTCTTTAAAATATATATATATATTATATTTCCCAAAACATTTCATTCTTCTGGGAGGGGAATGGGAGCCCCTTCCCACAGTTTCATCCCCTCCATGGGGCAAAAAAATTTGGGAAACGGAGCCAGGAAAATCCCCCCCCCCCCCCGGCAGGTTGCGTTCCAATTTCTTCCTTTTTTATTTGGGTCTCTCTGCTTGGGAGGGGTTGGACTAGATGACCTCTAAGACCCCTAAGTCTCTTTTGATTCTGTTCATTTATTCCCATTGGATATTGAAGCCGGACTGACTTTAGGCCGGCTCACAGACCCGAAACCACAAACTCCTTATCGATAAAATTAAAAACAACAAAACCAACACACAATTCAAGGCAATAAAACTTTAGCCAGGATTCGCCCCGTAAAACCTTGCGCAGGCCGTCCCTCACTTACGACCACAACCGAGCCCAAATTTTATGTTGCTAAACGCGACGTCTGCTAAGCGGGTCTTGCCCCGTTTCACGACCTTTCTAACCGCGGTTGTTAAGCGAATCGCCGCAGCGGTTAAGTAACAAGGTTGTTGAGCGAACTTGGCTTCCCCGTTGGTTTGGCTTGTCGGAAGGTCGCGGATCCCAAATGGGCATCGCTCGCTTTTTTTGGGCAGGGCTGCGGTAACTTTCAACGGTCACTAAATGAGCCGTTGTATGTCGAGGACAACTTGTGCTATTTTCGCCGATGGCAAAATTGCAGGACCAAAAATAAACATTTGACCCAGGATCTTTCTTCCCCCTTTGGAGATTTTGATATGGTCTCTTGGGGTCTCCATGGCTGGCTCAGGAATTCTGGGAGTTGAAGTCCACCAGTCATGAAGGCGCCATAATAAGCATGGCTGTCTCAGGAATTCTGGGAGTTGAAGTCCACCAGTCATGAAGGCGCCATAATAAGCATGGCTGGCTCAGGAATTCTGGGAGTTGAAGTCCACCAGTCATGAAGGCGCCATAATAATCATGGCTGGCTCAGGAATTCTGGGAGTTGAAGTCCATGAGTCATGAAGGAGCCGTAATTGCCCACCCCTGCTCTAGACACATATTCAGGCATATACCCAAAGTGTGATGGTAAATCTATTTCCTTCCATGGGTATAAAGGATTCTCAAAAATTGATAGAAGCCTAGTCAAAAGCGCATTCTGTCCTTTACATGCAAAGCAGCAGCAAGAGAGAAGCTCATGAGAGGCTCATGATTGGGAAAAATAAGTCTTTGTTTTCTTACTGCTACAGCCTTATTAGTAGTGGCAGCAACTTCCTGCATTTCTATAATGGGCTTCTTGCATAAAATGTACCATTTGTGGACTGGATGCCTCCCTCACCCAGAAGCTGGCATCCTACTTTGTTTATTTATCTCTTTATCTATGGACCCCAATAGCTAGGTGGTCAGGTCACAACCACTAGTAGTTAAGGTATGTAGCAAGTATGAATACAGAATACCCTCCATTTCTTTCAACTAGGACCATTGCCAAAACCCACTGGATCATCTGAGGTCTCCTTGTTCTATCACATTATTGACTAAATAAGTCAACTTAGTAATAAGTCAACTTATTTAGTTTTAAACCAGCTGGAATGTTTTCTGGGAACCTCTTCACAGTACAAAGTTTGTATGTGTGTCTCGTGTTGCCATTTTACCTTGCTATCTTTGTCTGTGTGGGACCATCTACCCATAATGGTCGATTAATACATTGTCATTTTTTTTTTTTTTTGCTCCTTCCCTCAGTGACAACCAATCATGTCAAAATGGAGTAGGAAGATTTTCAGTGTAAGACAGGAAAGGTATGTTGCTGTCCCCATCATTTAAAGAGTTCCAGCTGTGGGGGGGGGGGGAGTCTAGGAAGGGAGTCTTCTCTTCTATTGCTCCCTGTCCCCCCAAATTAAACGTTCTCCCAGCCTTCCAAAATATTGTGAAAATATGGCTCTGCAGCCTTGTTTGGGGAATGCAGAAGAGCACAGAGCCGTGGGGCGGGTTAGTGCCCGGAAAGCTTTCCCTTTATCTTTTACATTAATTTTTAACATTGCTTTTAATCATCCTTGCCTCTTTTTACATTTTAACTTTTATACAGTATGCTGTATTTATGTTTCAATATTTAATTGTACACCACCCAGAGTCCCTCTTTCAAGAAGATGGCAGTTCCAAACTATGATTGATAGACATGGATGGATGGATGGATGGATTGACGGACATAGCAATAGCACTTAGACTTATATACCACTTCACAGTGCTTTACAGCCCTCTCTAAGGGTTTACAGAGTCAGCACATTGCCCCCAAAAGTCTGGGTCCTCATTTTACCGACCTCAGATGGATGGAAGGTTGAGTCAACCTTGAGTTGGTGAGGACTGAACCTCTAGCAGTCAGCAGAATTAGCTGCAATACTGCATTCTAATCACTGCGCCACCACAGTGCTATCCATGGATGGATGATGGATGGATGAATAGATAGATGAGATGGAAAGAGAGAGAGATTTGAAATATGCATCCTACTGGAAAGAAACAGTGGTTTCCTTTGAATCAGGCCTTGTTTCAGGTAAGAGCACTCCCATGCCAGCCAGTGGGGTATAAATAAATTCCATGAAATGCCTTTGGAATCTGTTAATATTAAGCAACTGCAGCATAGAACAAACAGAGAACAGCCTACTCCTATCTCTGAGTAAGAAAATTCCCCACAAAGGGAGACAAGCATTGCTGGGCATTATTATATCCTATTCACACTGTGTATCAATTAAAAGGCAATGATCAGGGACCTTATCTAGTTCAAACGTGCACAAGGACTTGGCACTACCTCCTTCAGCAGTGATGGTGCTGCATTTTTTTTTCTCCTTTGCTGCCAACCCAATCAATTAAGGAAACACATTATTTCCCCCTGCAGAACATTTCCTAAGAGGAAGGAGGGAAAAGCAACAGTGAAAACCGCAGCTTTGTTTTCACAGGATTCCCAAGGGAAGTTCAGGAGCTTGGGAGCAACTGGGCAAATAGAGATTAACAATGTGGAAAAACCAAAGCTTTTGACAAGAGGAGCAAGCTATCTCCCAAGGGCTCTCGGAGTGGTGGGAAAACCTGGTGGCCTCAGAAGGTAGAGCAGCAGCTGACCCTGTCTGTTTCCCCACCACCACCTCAAAGCAATTCCCCAAAGACACCTCCCCCACCCCCAAACCAATTGTCATTGGCTTTGTGCTGAAGAAAGGGATGTATAATTGGTGGTCAGTTCACTGTGGTGCATTTTATTTGCACAATTAATGAGTCTAGGCTAAAGATGAAACTTTGGGGCACTGTCTGTAATCAGGTGAACAGAGCACAACAAGGGTTAATGAAAGAGATTTGTGGCAATCCCTTCAAGAGGAGGAGGTCTTTCTTTCCTTGTTTATTTTTGAAAGGCTTGGTTCAAGACACCCACTCAGAATTTCAATATATTTAAACATACATCTTTGTTGCCATTGATTTTAATTGGCATTCACATCTATTGCGCCTTCCCATTTTCTCCTCTCTTCACAGACATATAACAGACTGGTTTAGATCTCTTTCAGTTCATTCATTAAGTCTTGCTTTTATTATTTCTTCATCTTACTCGGTGAGTTGCATTTTCCAAAATGCTGTTACCTCAAATAGCCCATACGTAGGTATTACTCATCACAGCCTATTGTGACTTTGATCAATCAAGGCTTTCATATAATGCTTTTAATAAAATAGGGACGCTCTGGTGAAGGTCAACCGAATCCAAGCCAGCATTTCCTGCTAACAGTAAGGCCAGAACTAATACATTCTGGCATATTTTGGCCAGGGTAGCACAAGTGCAACAAATCCCAAAATTTACTCTAAGCAGTCCCACACTATTCCTTACAAGTGGCTGTTTCTAATCTAAAACTACAGTATTTTACTTGTCATTTACAACATACACTTGTCTTATAGCCCAGTGATTAGGAGCTACCTGCAGTGTCCTAGCATACATTCAGGATGTATGAACTATGCATGTGCCATGCAATACACACTACTTAATTTCAACAACTGCTACATCCATTTGAAAAATATGAAGCGTTATTTTTTTTAATGTCTGATAATGAATTCCTGTGACTAGAATGCAGAAGTCAGAGTGTCCGTGCAGCAGTAAAACCAAAAGTAGCATTTGGAACTTCCTGCTACAGTCTTAGTTCAAAGCACCCTGACCAAACAGGGCAAAGGTCTGGAGTTTTCTGGGTATCCTGTCTCCAACCTTGATTGAAGGGTCAACCTCCAGAGAGTAGGCATAAGTTCAAGATTCTTTGGGAGGGCGTAAAAAATAATGATGTTTGTAACTATATAACCGGAAGCCCCAACTCCTTTTTTTTTTGAAATGCTTTGTGAGCAATACACTTAAACGAAAGGGCAAGGCTTCCATCACATGGTTAGCGATACCATCTTTACATTTTTAAGCCTCTGACTGACGATGTCTTCATCGCACACTTAGAAAAACACCTATTGTCCTCATCACCAAGTGCCCACAGCTCATCCCTAACTCCTTTCCCCAAACTATTTTGAAGGGTGTGTAAAAGAACTCCATGCTCTTCGATTTACCATGAAGCAGCCCAAGTAGAAAAAGAGCTTTGTGCTTCAAAGTAGCTCTGTTGTAGGCAGCCAGGAGCATTTACAACCGTATTTTAGAATTTTGTCTAATGCCACCAGTCCAGAGTCCTGACTGGCCTTTTCTTTTTTTGCTGTAAATAGGACCACCATGGATTAATCATAAATTACACAAGATGAGGATGACAGGTTCAGCTAGCAGGCATCAATCTTCTGGTGCAACTGTCTACACCATCTCTGCAAATGTCAGATCCTAGTGATCACTTCCCTGGCCAGTCCATTTGGAAATATGACGGCCTGATGGTCAGTCTCCTGCATGACATTTTTTGGTCATTAAGAAGCAAGCCCTAATGGGTGTGGAGATGTCTGAGCTGGTTGAATAAAACGTATCAACAATTGTTTCATTAAACGGCGCCATTCAAGCCGGTATCATTTGCTCAGATCTATATTGAAATGCCCTTCTATTAATAAATAACTACAGCCTCTGCTCCCTACCCCCAGCTCTGCCATTTATACTTAGTAACTGGGAATTTGAGTTTAGTTTTTATAGAAGTTCAAGCTAGATGTTATCTTTATTAAGGGTTCGTGTGTTCCCTAACTCCTTTCCCTAAACCATTTTGAAGGGAGTGTAAATGACATATAGAGGAGAAGAGAGAGAATCCATGCTATTTTATTTACTTGATATACAGCCCAAGTAGAAAAGGAGAAAGACCAAAAGCAAATACCTAAATGGTTTTGAGTGCTGAAAGCACCTGTAAAAATAATGGTATAATAGATCAAGAATTGTACCGGAATGATCTGTGCTGGATTTCATCAACTCTGCTGATGAAACTGAGAAAGAATTAACAAAGTGAACCAAAATATAGTGGTCCTGCAAGTAAATGTAATTGTTTAAGGGCTATTAATTCCAAGCAGAGAAACTTAAGCACATTGCTAGCTCCCTCAACATCACACAACTCTGTCTAGAATATCATATTTTACTCTTTAATATTCACAGATTATTTTAATGCATGTGAATAAATGATCTACTGCCTGAATGTGCTCCAAGTTATATTTATAATCAAATAAATCATGTTTGTTATTGGGGTCATTTGTTATTTGGATAGCCAGCATCAGTCATAGCTTGCAATATGATTGCCTTCCTTGTTTTTAGGAATCTGTAAACATTTCTGGTCTGTTTATTCTGGACTTGCAAATCTCCATGAATTGTCTTGTGCCTACCTGAGACAGTAAAACTTGACTTTCCAAAATAGCAGTTGTCAAAGCAGGCACATAGTGAAACACAAAATATACACACACACAAAAATATCTATAGCAAGTTAGCAAAACAATAATCATTTTAAATGACTGAAAATAACCGCCCCCCCAAAAAGAAAGCCTTCCCTTTCTCTGTTACACTAGATATATCATGAAACATGAAAGGATGATGGTTTTGGTTTAGCAAATCTTGTAATGTAGATGAAACTTCTCAAGTACTTTTGCTTCCGAAGACAAATCCCATGTCCCCACAATGCACTTGGATCAGTTGTGCAATGCTGGGGAGGAGGGAGAAATTCCTGAAGGCAAGGAGCCTGTGCCCTTAAGCAGGAATTGCATAAACCCAGTTTACATAGCTGATCATTTGGTCATAAAGCTGCCCTGTTCTTTCTAGTTACAGATATTTGCAATAACAGAGTGCTACTTTTTTTTTTTATTAAAGGTGGCCTTTAAAGTTCAGTGGTTTCTCTCCCTCCCTCCCCCCCAATTCCCCCCACCCCTTTAAAAAGGAAAAATAGCTTTCAACTTCTTGACTAATATTAAAATATTTTAATAAACCTCACTTTTTCCAGAAAAGATCGTGGTAAATGAAAATTCTGAGAGTTGAGATCCCAACACATTTGGAGAGCCCCAGGTTGGGGAAAGTTACTCTAAAAGGATTAATGTAATCTGATGATAATCCTGCTTCAGTCAAAATGTTGGCTACTAATCAAACATTCCAAAATCTCACAGTGTTGACAGCGGCCCACTATTTTTATTAACTTTCTCTTCATCAACAGGACAGTAACTTCATTCTTTGCCCATTTACTGCTTGGAACACCATACAAGAGAAAATAATACTGACAGAGCATTATGGGACAGTAGTTTTTCTACAGCCTGTAAAAGACGAGACAAAGTACAGATTTAGAAGCAAGAGGAACAGCTTAGAAAGGAAAGCAAAAGTAGTGCGATTTTAAAAAGAAAAAGTAAATGTGTCAAGTGCAATTAGGAAAACAGCAAAGATTTTCAAGGTCAGTACTACCAACAATCTACTTGGGAAGTCTGTAGCCTCCTAGAGTTGCTGAACTATTTTCTCATCAACTCTGTCAGCATGGCCAGTGGTGAGGGATGGAGAGGGATTCTGGGAGCAAGATATGAAAGAACTACAAAACTCACCTAAGTAGATTTTAAAGTTGTCTAGGTTTAGTCGATCCTTCCTTTACTTTTTGTGCAGAAAACTATGTTTTGTTTTATTTATTTACTCATTAAATTTAGACATCCCCATCTTAGAATCTAGGTGCCTCTGGGCAGTTTATCATATGCAGGTGACCAGGAACTGGTCTTCTGAAGTCTGTCTTGTGAGTTGAAATGCCAGTTCAATCAATGGAAGTGTTTGAATATTCAGTTCTGCAGTAGAGGAATAACACTCTTGTGATTTGTTTACCCTCCTAGTAACTACACCAGACAAAAGCTAAAGACAAAAAGCCATTTACCAAATGGCTATTTATCTCAAGGCAAAAGATAGCCCTCTTTGTAAGCTATTCATCCATATCACCCTATCAAGGGAGAAAGTGGCATCAGTACAAATCCACATCGGATTACAGATCTGTGGAAGAAAACTAAGAATTAATAAAATTATCCCCTTGGAGAATGATGGCTTAGACATCTGGCTTACCAAATGGTTGTCTGTGTACCAGTCATCTGCGGTCACCTAAAATTTCTCTCCTGCAGATTTATCTGTTTTCCATAAATGTGATCAACTGGACATGATTTGCCAAAGAGATAACTGATTAGAAAGAAAGACGTTTACATTACAAGGAATGTAGAAGTTTTAGGAACTGTAAGGAGTCCTTTCCAAAGAAGAAAAAGGGACCTTGATCTAGTAACACAGAAAAAGATCAGAGACATATATTATACTACAGTAATGTTGTGAGCACGATTCAATGAGTGCCCATCATGTGACTGCAGTATGTCACAGCTATGCCTATGGAAGGAAACATTAGAGCTAGCTAAGAAATTGAATAAGTATTTTAAATGTTGGTAAATAGCAATTCCTCGGTAATGGACGTTCTTGTGCAGTCGGTAGTGCAGTCAAAGTGGCTCACAGGAGCTCTGCCTCCAAATAGGCTGTTGTCTTCAAGAAGAGCAGAGTATGCCTACTAATGCTAGTGGAGATTTTCTGTGTGGCAACAGCGGTGAGTGTTGAGGACACTGGGGTGCTTTCAAAACAGATTGCCTGTCAGAAATAATCTGGGCTTCATCCTGACGCTATCTGCCCTGAGGATGAAACAGAGTTCCCTCTGGGAGGCAGCCTTTTAGGAGCCAGTCTAAATAAAGAAGGTTCCATTTCTTTTTCTTTTCTTCCTTTTCCCCTTCTCTACAGCCCCGCATGGCTCAAGTGAGGACTTGTCCATTTTAATCAGGCTGCTTTGCAGAGTTCTAGGACTGAATGTACCAGCATGACTCACGCTGTGGGTTTTGACCTCCTCTATCTCCTTCCTTCTCTTTGCAACCTCTTGCGAAATGCAGAGTTCAGGATTGTACATGCAGAGATTGTCCGTGTGCTACTTGTCTCCACAAGGCATTTGTAAGGCTGGAGACAGGAACAGTACTTAGGTATTTCTCTTACCCCTCCACACATTGTATGGGCTGTTCTAAGAATCTTGGAAAATGAAAAGAAAATATAAACAGTTAAGCAAATTGTACACTGAACAAAAAACCCATTTATTCCAACAAGCCGGTCTGGACTAATACTTAGCGGGGTTTTAAATTTTAAATTTTAAATTAAATTTACTGGATTTTTAATTGGTTAGTGGTTTAAATTTTTACTATAATTGGGTTTCTGGCCATTTATTTAATTTCTTCTTATTGTATTTTAACTTTTATACGTTCGGTTTTTAGATTGGCTGTACGCCGGCCCGAGTCCTTCGGGAGTGGGGCGGTATATAAATTTTGTAAAATAAATAAATAAATTGTATAGGTAATCCTCGACTTACAACACTTTGTTTAGTGACCATTCAAAATTACAACGGCACTGAATTTTTTTTCACACCTAGGACCATTGCAGCATCCCCATGGTCAATGATCAAAATTCAGATGCTTGACAACTAACTCCTATTTATGACAGTTGCAGTGTCCTGGTGTTGTGTAATCACCTTTTGAAACCTTTGGACAAGCAAAGTCAATAGGGAAGATTCACTTAAGATTCAGATTCTCTTAACAACCATAGCAATTCACTTAATAACTGCGGCAAGAAAGGTTGTAAAACGGGGCAAAATTTACTTAGCAAATGTTTCACTTAGCAACAAAAAATTCAGGCTTAAATATGGTCATTAAAAAGGAGCGTTCATATTCTACCTCTAGCATGTCCATTCATGTCTTAGTCCAGTAGCCCCAAATTCAAAGTGGGTTACCTAGATGGTACCATATCAATGCTACAAGGAAATGTGCTAATTTAAGGTGAGGAATAGCAGCAGCAGAAATTAATTTATTCTTTATGGTAGAGTAAACCAGAAGTTGAAGGCAGCAATTCAGCCAAGGAATAGTTGGGAAAGGAAGAACTCTCCAGGAAGTGAATTCAAGAGGTTGGACATCTTTTGCCCTCTATTTAAACTCCTATCGTACATCATCAAACATGTTGTCAAAGACTAAACCCCTACAGGCCTGACAGAGAAGCAAAAGTGTGGGCTCTATAGGAAGTAGATCCTAATCTTTATTAAATAAATACAAAGCCTATTCTGGCTAATGAAAAAAATAAATCAATGAAAGATCCAGTAGACTCCTCAGAAGAAAACAAAGATATTTCTTAATTGTTTTGGTCCAAAATTTCATGATGTTTGTGGATGGGGTGGGCCTTTGGACAGACAAAAATGCATTGTCTGTAAGCAAAGACAAAACCAGAACATCTGGATAAGAGTTTGTTATTTGTTCTTAACCATAGAGCAATAATGTAGAGAATGACTAAAATTCTGATTTTTCTTTAAAATTATTTGGAAGATATTTCCTGGGTCTTTTGATTTTTATTTTCCTATTTTGGGTTTGTGGCATGTTGCATTTATAAAGTCAGAACATTTGTTTTCCTGCATTAAAAATGCAGCCGTAATGGATTATTAATATTTGGATTTCTATCCCATCTTTCAGGCTACCTGCTGTTGCAATACGTTTCACTTACAGATTAACACAATGAATTATTCAGAATATTAATATAACAGCAAATAGCACAAAACATAATGTTTCAACATGTAAAATGCCACCGAGGAAATGCTTTTAAAGACAGCTCAATATAATGACCAAAATATAGGAACACATAAAAATATTTTTAATTATTTCCTTAATGGAGAGATCTTGAAGAACAAGGGGATTTTGGAGATGAGGCATTATTTTAGAAAGTCCCTGCTCTTAGTGCTTACCATCATAGTAGCGCTTGCTACTAAAACCCTTGATGCTGATCTTAATGTTCTGCCAAAATCATTTGGGAGAAGTTGGCTTTTCAGATATCATGATCCCAAATTATTTAAGGTTAAACTAAGATCCTTATCAGCACTTTACGCTGGGGCTGGAAACAAGTAGGCTGCCAATGTAATATTGCGGATCCTACAGGTGTTCTATGCACGCGGAGCCCATTATGACAGTCTAGATTGCACATAACTGAACCCTGAGTCCTTTTGACCTTCCTACTGCAGATAAGCTGCAATTGATGAATTGGCCAAACATAATAAAAAGTATTAATACTGCCTTGGATATCCTACTTCTAAGTTAAATCTCTCGTTAATGGTCTTCCACCCATTGCTACTTGTCCTGCTTTCAGGTGCTTTGGAGAATAAGTTGACTCTGCCTTCTCTCTGATCAAGTACAGGAATACTGCTATCATATCCTCTTCATACCCATCTTATCCAATAAGATGCTGACATGACATCCTTAAATTGGCAGGAAAATATGCTGATATAAAAAATTTACCATCTCCATTGCCTAAGGCTACCATATTCCAGGTGCAAAAACATGGACAACCCAATGTTCCGTCCTCTGTTTTTCCCACAACAACAATCCTGAGAGGTGAGTTGGACTGAGAGAAAGGGACACTGGCCCAAAGTCAACAAGCCAATTTTCCATTCTAAGGCAGAACTAGAATTCACAGTCACCCTGTTTCTAGACCAGCACCTTAATCACCACACCATATAATCATTTGGATATTTCAAAAAATAAGATATATTGATGCTGTGGCTAGGTATAGCTGCGATAGACATATATCATGCCATGTCACAACATGCCACACACACCACACCACACCACACACACCATACACTAGACCGGACCACACCACACCATATAATATCCTAGCTGTGCTGTGCTAGGCTGCACTGTGCTGTGCTATATATTCACAATACAAATCAAATCAAATCAAATTTTATTCATCACATACACAGCCATACACAGTACGAAATGCAGTAAAATGTGTATGCAACTGCCCTGCGACTATAGGTAGTAGAGAAAGAGGTACTTGTATAGACAGGGTAGGAGAATAAGTTAGGGGGTGATAGACAGGGGTATACCAATATATTTGTGTTTTCAAGTCAGCATTGACTCCTGGAGACTGCCTGGATGAGTCCCTGCAGTTTTCATGGCAAGATCTAAAACAGTATATGCCATTGTTTCAGTGGTGGAATTCAATTTTTTTTACTATTGGTTCTGTGGGTGTGGCTTGGTGGGTATGGGTGAGTGGATTAACCCTGTAAAGTGGGGGGCAGGGAGGAAATTTCTTCTAACAACCAGTTCTCCAAACTGCTTAGAAATTTACTACGGGTCCTAGCAAATAGGCTAGAACTGGTTAAATTTCACCTCTCCATTGTTTCCTTCTTAGAGTTAAGAGAAAATGACCCACAGTCACAAAGCTAGCTTTGAGTCCAAAAAAGAACTAGAACTCACAATCTCCTGGTTTCCGGCCTGGCGCCTTAATCAGGAGACCAAAACAAATATATCCATCTGCCTGAAATGAATCTCTCTCTCTCCTTGGAGTTCCATGTTTAGAATCCCAGCCTTGGACCTTCTCAGGGATGCCTTCTTTCATAGAGAAATGTGTTCTTCATCTTGCTGATACGGGGATGACAAAACTTGACTCTTGGGGCAGAACATTTTGAAGAAGTTAAGCTTTGCACTTGCCTCTAGCGAATGGCGCCATTTTGATTATATTACAGTCTTTTTCACCATTTTGAATTCTTGCTTGTGCTGCATTCTGCTCAGAGCAGTTTGAATCAAGTGCCACAGAAAGGGGAAACAAGGAAGGAGAAATAGAGAGGCGGATGGGAGACATGAAAAATGGTGAAAATGGAGTGGAGAAGCTCACAGGCTGGCAACAGGATGCACACCGGCACCATGCATTTTCCTCTAAAAAAGATGTGAAAACAATGTCATGGGATTATACATGGGAATATTTGAAATCTCATGGTGAACATTGAAATAGTTTGGTATAGTCAAACTCTGATAATATTTAGTAGTTTGCTGAGATTCTGGGCAAGTTTTTCTCTCTCTTTTCAGCACCCAAGATCATGCAAGATCATGGACTGATGCCCACAGCCAGAAAAGGTTGCTGATTACCGGATTCAGTGAATCCTGATACTTTCTGTACTCCACAGTGTATGTCTGCTGTAGCTCTGGCCCTTTAATTTTTTTAAAACGTTCTTAATTTCACCTTTCCATTACCCCCCCTCTTCCAGCACGAGAAGGAGGAAATGAGAGGAATGCAGCAACTCTCAGCCACCAGCATGGCTAAGCCTGCAAGCACCTTCTTTAATGCCTGCAAAGTTCACCCCACCTGACTGTTTTTTCTAACAGGGCTCTGGCATGCTATGAGCCACCATCACCCTGTAGAATTAGCTTTATTGGTAGGACCAATCATGGGGCTCAAAAACACCCTGAGGTAATGTTATAAAATACAGATGGTCAATAGTTGCAAGCCTAAAACTTCTGAAAAGCCAAAATGAAGTTAAACTTGGATTACAAATCTTACCCTAGAGATTAGAGGACTGCTGAGAAGCATCACCCCAGTTTGCCTTCTAGTAAAGCAATGTTTTGTGACTAGTCATAGCCAATTTGTGGCAATGCTCAGCATGCTTTTAAAATGCAAAAGATGAAAGGTGAATGTATTCACTTAATCCGTTTGGAGCCTCCAAGGAGATGAAGGCTGCTGGTGTAGATTCTCATCCCTTGCATATGAAATGCAGACGAAATACCAGTTGAAGCAGATAGAGGCTGCACTCTATAATTTTCATATACCAGAGAGGGACAGTGGGCAATTGCATTTAAAGGTCTTTATTTACATTATTTGGACGTATAGGTCACTTCTGCCTTACCTACTCTTAGTTGCAATTACAGGTAAGTAAGCCACATGTCATGTTGCAAATCTAGACACAGTTTGGATCATACGTTGTGCTAAGACACAACTGCTTATTTTTGGCTTGCTGGGATACCAAAGTATCAATGACGAAGCCATGGCTTCTGTTTAGATATTAACAATAATTCTAAATTAAGGTTGTGGTTGGTTTATTGATTTCAGTTGTGGCTTAACATGAAATATAAATAGGAACACTGGGTTTGCTTGTGACTTCTTACTCTAAAAATCAAGGCTAAACAGAGAATAACTTAGAGGACTTCTGGGCTGATTGATGGGACTAAACTGCCATTGTAGTGGCAACTTGGGTTCTGTCACCACAATAAGGGCTGGTATGCAGATAATAGTGTGCAAAATACTAGAGTGCAATCCCTTGAGTGACATGGACTTCCTAATAAATTGAATTATGTTTACATTGTGCATTTGATTCCAGCTACCAATAATAGTAACAGTTTCCCTTAACAGTATTAGTGCTGCTTCGCTTGCAAACTTGATCAACTCATTCAACATTAGTACTAAATTCTACTGTTTGGTTATTTCTTATACTAAGAATTTTGTTTTTCCTAACAGGATGAACACATAGTCATAGCTGCTGCAGCTGAATTATATAATAGCTTTGTCTTTTTCTTGAGAATTGAATCTTACAGACTGGTATTTTAAAGGGTTGGCAACAGTGTTGTCTTTCTTTTCCAAATTGATCTGTCATTGATCCCATTTTTCACCTTTTTCATATTCTGACTTGGCAAGATTAGGGCAATTCCTTATTTAGGCCTGAAAAAAAAAGCCAGAATGGATTAGAACTTGTCTACTGCCATCCTCTAAGCCATGCTCTGCATCTCCAAAAGGAAAGCTAAACTTTTGGGTCTGTAAGAATGGATTCCAATCAAAAGTTCACAACTTGGGTTTGAAGGGCAGTAGAGTGATGTGATTAGAGCTTGCAAAAGACTGCAGTTCCTTCTCTGGCTCCATCATCGCTGACCATGAAACCGCAGCCATGGCTGCTTTAATGTACTGTGGCTGAACTTATCACCAACAGGTCAAAGGGGATGCAATTTACTTGGGCTTTGATGCATTCGATACAGTTGGGGGGGGATGGGAGACAGTGGGGGAGAAGAGGTGCAGAGAAAGGACTTTGCCTGTTTACATTAGAACTGGATTCATGTGAAGTTGACCGAGCCAGCTTCAACCAGAGAGAGAGAGAGAGCCAGACAGTCAGAGAGAGAGAGGGAGACTTAAGTGGTAATCTAAATCATGAAAGGGTTCTGGCGAGAAAAAGAAAGGGTCTGTTTGCTTAGACTGGAGCTGATTCTGGAGGAGTCAGGCTGAGTGTTTGTCGGCAGAGGCCCTTTTATCTCCATTTCTCTGCATTGTTTGCCTTCTTTGGAATTGGCTCACTGACGGACCCGTTCCTGGAGTGTCCGAACCTGTCCCCTCTCCCTTGGGATAGATCCCAAAAGCCAACTTGGAGAGCTTGCCAGGAGAGCTCTATAACCAAAGAGCCTGCTCATTATTTGCTGTGGCACTCTAGTTCATCCTAATCAATGGATGTCACAGGTTTTGCATTTTTAAAATATACAATAGGCTTGGCGACTAAGGCTTGTAGGTTGCCTTGCTTTGAGAATTCCAGAACGGTTGTGCTAAATGTAATGGGTCTTACTCATCTCTTCCTTTGTTTGACAAAAGCTGTGATAGGGTACCAAAACAAGGGTGAGGGAACTCAAGGAAGAGTTCAGTCACCAACTGAATGTGAAAATATGAAAATATAGGAAGATCAGTCAGGAGTAAGGCTCAGATAGGCAAGATCATGACAAAAAAAGAGGGCAAAAGTGGTTACCAATAGATCTGCACAAAACACAGATTTAGAAATAATCATTCCTAATGAAGAAGAAATACAATGTAATTCACAACAGTGGAGAAGATTAGATTGGGCATTCAATCTGCTATCGGTTTATTAATATTAATGATCAAGTGTTTGGTTCCTGTTGCTTCTTCTCCATCCCCCCTCCCTCCCCCCCTCTCTCTCACACACACATACACAAAACTTGGGGGAGGGGCAATTCTGACCTTAAGAAAGAGTGTTAAGGCAGAGGGGATCCAAGGAGTGTTAGGCATCCACAAGGACGGATGGTATTGTGAGGGCATTCTCTCCACCTTTTTAATTTTTAATTAACCAACCTTTTAATTCTGTTTTTAACTTTGTTCTTATTTGTGTTTTTATATTCTGACATGATTTTATCGTGAGCTGCCCAGAGTCATTTAGGTGAGATGAGTGGTATAAAAATATGAAGAAATAGGGAGACTTCCTGTTTGGCTTCTTCGGCGGCAGGTCGGAATCCGCGATCGTCCGCGGTTTCGATCTGTGCTCTCTTGCTGG
>JAEANM010010604.1:0-15714 GCA_017656035.1 Myanophis thanlyinensis
GGTCTTTTCCCACCATTACAAAATTTATCCAATTTCTTCTGATATCCTTCGATATCTTTCTCTGTCAAATTTAACAGTAACATCTCAAATAAAAAAAAAAATCTAATTTTTTTCTAATTTTTTTTTTAAATTAGAACATTGTTAATAAATTTCATAAAGTGATCAGACTATATAGTGTAACAGATATGTTATGAAGGAGGTTTTGCATTCTTTTGGGGCCATGTATTTCCCCTGGGAAAAAGAAATCTTTTTAGCAAGAAAAGGATTCTAGACAGAAGATCAGTTCATCAATGTCAGGCAAATAATATTAAGGTCCATAATTTAATTTAATAGCTATAAATTTGCCTAAACAAAACCAATACTGGGATTACAAAATAAGGTGAAGAAGAGATTGTTCCCAACTACTGTAAACAATGTTATATTCTTTAATAAGATCATCAAGTCTGAACAAATTTATGCATTATACTGATATGTATTTCAATGTGCCTTGTTTACCATGTCATTATGAAGATTCACTCTTTAGTGATATTTGACATTGTGCAAAGAAATACATTTCTCTATTCTGTATATCTTTGTCAAAAACTACCTATGAACATGTCCTTCATATCATTACCTTTTGAGGTAAGCAGTTGTATAAAATAGAGAAGGAGAATATAAAAAAATATCCAAAAAATAATCAAAAACATACTTTGGAATAATCATAACATAAACATTTCAAAACACATTTCTTTAAGATCTAAATCAACAATATTTGCTTGTTGCATCTACTTTCTTCAAAAATCAATAAAAGTATTAAATATAACCTTCCGAGGGGGTTTCTAAAAATTAAGTCAACTGGAGAATCATTTGACTACTGCAAAATAGTCATAACATTGGGCACAACTCACTTAAAAACCATATTGCTTAGCAACTGAAGTTCTGATCCCAATTGTAAGTCAGTGACTACCTGCTGCATAAATAAGTGTCCTTCTTTCCTTTCTAAATCATAGCACTGTCTTCATCTAAACTGGTAACAGATATTGTAATAAAAAAGAATGGATCGTTTATCTTTATAAAAGGCAGTTTTTAAGCTTTGTTAAACCTTATAAAATCAAACTCCAAATGTGATCTGAGGAGGAAGTTGATGTTGAAGACTGGGAGTTAGATAGGAAGAGTCCAAAATGTGATATGGCCATACTGATATGCAGGAAAACAGCCTTAACAGAAATGTATATTTGCATCTGAGAAATATTTTATACAACTGTAGCAATGTAACCCCTCATTTTGGTTCATAAATTGATGGGAAACAATAATCTCCAAACCAGACTCTTGTAGCTTAGTGGCAGACAGACACATTTTTTTCTAACATGTGGATAACCAAAAATGAGTATATGGGAAGCAATGGCCTATAACTTTCTCAATTTCATCTCAAAAATTTATCTTAAAAATAGAAAAGACTGACAAAGCAGAAACATTTCAGTATGAGTACTTACTTGACAGTCAAAGTCCTGGAAGATTCGAGCTGAATTCTGTCAATATAAGAATGGTCATTGAGCAACAAACCATAATTTTGCTTTATACCTTTTGAAAAACTTATTCCAACACCTCATTACATCTAAAATATAGTACTGAGCCGAAGCGTCCTGCATTAAAATGCAACAAACAAGTGCACAATAGTAATTCCCCCACCCATACCCCACCAGTCTTCTATCCCAGAAATCAATCTATTTCATATAATGATAGAAATGCCAGGGTTTCTAACATCGAAATAGATATTCTCAAGGAACAAATGCTTCCAAATTTTAAGATAAAGTTCTAGGCCATAAATTCAAGTTTTTATTTTCAATTGTATTTTGAAAGACATCAAAATTATATAGGCTAAAAGTATGCATACATTACAATAATGAGATTACTGCTGAATGATGGTTGCTTTGTATATAAAATGTTTCCCAGAATTATCATTGGAATGCTACCTTATAAGGCAGGGGTCCCCAAACCCCCATCCACGGACCAGTACTGGTTTGCAGCTCATTGGGAATGGGTTGCGCAAGTGGAAAGTGAGTGTGTGAAAGTCCATTAGCACGGACTTAATGTGCGGGATTAAGTTGTGCACACGCAAAACCACCCCCTTCCTTTCGACTGTTACACTACATTTCCCTCCGATTTTTTTTAAAATTATATTATTCACATACAGAAAATTTATATACATGGACATACCCCTTGAAAGTGTATTAATTTTAATTTTTTAGCTAAAGAAGCTTCATCATAAAGATAAAACAGTACTGTTTAAATTAACCTTCTAATTTGTTTACTTAGATAACATTCCTTCTATGCGGTCTATGCAGAGCAGTTAATCTAAACGGCATAAAAGCAAAACAAAATGAAAGCCTTTCTTTTGGGAAATCTATGTATCTGAAACTCTGAATAATGCAAAATAGAAATCAGAATTTTGTACAAATATATTCCACAATATATATAATGCACAATATATTCTATTTATGCTACCAATTGGAAGGTCATGAGAGACAGTTTGGTCTAGTGGTTAAGGCACCGGGCTAGAATGCAAGAGACTGTGAGTTCAAGAGCCCCTCTGTGCATAAAAAAATCATCTGGATGACTTTGAAACCATCATTCTATCTCAGTCCGACCCAACTCACAGGGTTTGTATGTTGTGGGGAAAACAAGGAGGAAGGTGTGTTGGATAAATTGAGATATTTGCCTTGAGATATTTGCAAAAAAATAAAGATGAACTATGTGGGCAATAAAGCCCTGTCCACTGGAGTTTTTCCCCTTACCTTTGAAGATTTCACTAAAAATATGCCTGAACATTTATAAATATTTCTATAGCAATTATTATGCCTTTGATGTTTTCAATCAACAAAAGTTTAACCATAATAGATCTGTTTGCTTTGAAATGGCACAAGACTATTTGAAATCAATACACATGTCACTTCAGTGAGCAACAGCAAAGGTTAAGAACCTGCTTCATGAAATCTGAAATCTACAACTTGTTTCAGGGAAGCAAGGAAGAAAGCTTTGGGAGAAGAACTGTCTTTCTACATTAAATATAGGAACTTGCAAAACTTTTCAATGGACCTTCCCAGTGAATTAAATTCTACATCCACAAAAGAAAACTGTAATATATATTCCTCTTACACAAAGCTGGCACATACTACAAAATTATTAGGGTTTTTCTCATGCTCAAACACATCTTTTTTACCTTATTATTTAAGAGAGGTTTAATCTCTGTTAATTGGACATCTTGCAATTCATCCATATTTGCTGAAATCGATGAGATTCACTGCTGAACAGCAAAGTACTCCTCCTAAAAACAAAACAAACAAACAAAAGGTTTGCAATGCAGGAAATGATCACAAATCAAAATATAATCTTTTAAAGTTAAACTATATAGACTATAATTCTCAACCAGTTAGAGGTTATGTTGAAGCTTCTAGAAATAGAAACTTCTTCCTCTTTTCACAAAGATGAATGTATGTCTGGCTGAATCATAAACATAAGATGATATTTCTGGAAGAAGATGCTAAACATTTAAATCAGACAATTACTTAGATACTCCATGCCTCATAGTTTGTGTAATATAGCATTATACAAAAATAGCAGTATAATGTAATTTAACTTTCTTAATATTCAAGGTTACATATTATATGTTTAGTAATAGCTAACGGAGATAAAGAGTAATTATATGAAACAAAATGTTGAAAAGCTGTTATATTTATGTAGTTACTTACCAAACATATATAAATTATATTAAAGTAACCAAAATATCTTTACAAACTCTAAGGCATATCATAACTTTTGTGCACACCTAATGTTTGGAAATTGAAAGTTGAAAAATTTGACCCATTCTATAAAATTTCACGTATTTTACTGTTGTGAAAATGTTTACAAGTTGATTTGAGGTCAACAAAGCTGAGAAATTAACAATTTTGCCTTGCTTAGTTTTTCCTCTATTTCATTTTTTGAACTATTTCTAGTTTGTATAAATTTAGGATTACAGCAAGAACATAAAATAAAAGCCCAGAAAGCATCTTCAATATATTTTAATAAAGTTAATTTATTATTGACAAATTAAATTCACATTATTTTGACAATTACTCTTCAGTTTTAAAACTACAGTAGTAAAATTAGTAAATCAATTTTTGCTAAACAAAAATGTGTTGTTGACTCTTTTAGAAAGTTTTAAATCAGAAACAGGCAGCAGCTTAATGGCCACAGCTAAAATTTTTGGGGAAAGGGACAACAGCGGTGGGAACTTGATTATGCAAAATGTACAAAGCCTTGTTACATAACCAAAAATAATTTTCTCTAGCATCCTGTGAGAATTTTGAGAAATATTGTTGTTTTTAACTTATGCAGCTGCAAAAGTTCCTTTTGAGAGACATTGCTTCTCTTTCCCTGGGTTAAGTAAGTGATGGTGCTTTGCAAAAACCATCCCATGAATTCATTAATGAAAATTTCTGTGATGGTAGCTTTATAAGCAGCTGTATTCAAGGCTATCCAAGAATTAGGAGTATTAACTGCCTTCAGTCTGCTTTGCAAAGTGTTTACTTTGCAACACCTGGCAATCAAGTCTCCTGTTACTGCTTGTATGATCTATCTTTTGCTCCATTTCGGTTTTTCCTTCATCAAATAAGAAACAAAGCAATGCAGTCTCTAACATTATTATAGGAGCCTGATGCAGAGTTAAAGTAGCTGATTTATTTTTTTTTACTGGAAGACTCTGAAACCTTCACATGTTGATTCCATTACATTTTCATTGTACTTATCCATTCACAATATACATCTCCTCATAGGTGGCAAACGTAATCAGATCTTCAATCCAGTGGCTGAATGGGACCATACTCTATCTCTATCACCAAAATTCTCTCTAGAACAGGGGTGGGCAACTGTGACCCCTTTATGAGCTGTGGACTTCAAATCCCAGAATTTTTCAGCCAGCTATGCTGGCTCAGGAATTCTGGGAATTGAAGTCCACAGGTTGTAAAGGGGCCACGGTTGCCCACCTTTGAGTTAAGGTATAAAAACAAGATGGAGATCCTGTCTGTATAGCACTCATCTTGGGTAGGAAGATCTGAGCTGCAGGTAATGTTGGAATTCCCTCAGTTATACTGTATGTACTGGGGAATTTCAGTCACTATATCTTTATGCCAGGGTCAAAAAGGTCCCAGAATGTCAAGTCTCCAGTGCAACAGTGAGCCTGCCCCAGGTAACCATAAGTATGAGCCATGCAGATAGAAAATATTGGATCAGATTTTTGCTTCAGAAAAATTGTATCGTCTGAATGGGAGAGCAATTGCACTGTGATGGTACGAGTGGTTAGAATTCAGTACTGCATGGATAATTCACTGCTCACTCCAGGAATTTGATTCTGAATGTCTCAAAATTGACTCAGCCTTCTAACCTTCCAAGGTCAGTAAAATTAAGACTCCGATTATTGGGTGTAATATACTGACTCTTTAAAACTGCTTAGAGAGGGCTGTAAAGCTCTATGAAGTGGTATATAAGTCTAAGTGCTATTGCTAATGCTATTCCATCAAGTACAAACTGAGTCTTGGAATAGAGAAGTACCATGGGTGCTTGATAAGCTTTTCTCTAAGAGTCATTTTCTGTTTGTAGATTTCAAGATACTCTTTCATTTATTGAGTTTCAAGAGATAAAGAAAAAGAAACAATGCCAACAACACTAGCTGAGAGACAAAAAGTGAATTTGAATTTGAGTAAGAACTCAGTGTTTGATCCTTCAGTGTGGCAGTAAGGATGATGAAATGTTTGTGGGTTTCTTTCATTCTGTATCAATGATGGTGGTTTTGGTTAAAGTTATTTCAACCTTTTTAAGCAGGAACTTGACTTCTGTAATGTTCCTGAAGGACTCTTGGCTGACAACATTGTTCAAATTTGCCAATCTTTATTCCTTGTGGGCAAGATCTGAAATAATGTCCTGGACACTAGTGTCTTCTGTCCAGGACACTACTATCATTTAGATTCTTTTCAGTCTATTGATTCTAATGAAGTGGTTAGAGCAATCTCTAGTATGAGCTTGCCACTTGTGTATCAGGTGTATACCCCTAGTCTTCCTTTGGAGTCTTTAGGAGTGAAACACATCTGGATTTGGGAAGTAGTCAATACCTCTGTGGTGAAAGGAGTTGTGCTTTTAAAAAGACTTTGGTGTGCACTAGCTGTTAAAGAGGCCTTCAGACAATTACCAACCTATCCTTAACTTATCTTTTTAGGAAATGTTGATGAAATAGGGTGGTTTCAACTGTGGAGCCCTTAAGAGGAACCATTTTCAAACATAATATTCAGACCTGGTGAAAATTAAAATGGAATTGGCTGCTGTGGTAGATTAACTATGTCAGGACCTAGATGGAGGAATGTATGTTTTCTAGTCTTTCTTGACCTCTTACTGGCATTTAGTACTATAGATCATAGTATGTATCCTTTTTGAATCCTGTACTGCTTGCCTTGATTCCCTTTCTTACTAAGTAGGCTATTCAAATTAGCGATAGATATGATTTCTCACTCATCAAAACAACTACATACCTTTTTAATAACTTCATGATTCTATTGGGAGAGCTTATACTTTTTTCAGGATCATTATCAGCTGTACACTAACACCTGGGCCAAGCCATATCATGGAAGTCTTCACACAGTGCTCGGAAGATGTGGAAGTCTAGAAGGGACAGAAATTAAACTCTAAGGCAGGGGTCTTCAAACTTGGCAATTATGTGACTTGTGGACTTCAACTCCCAGAATCCCTCAGCCAGCAAAAGCTGGCTGAGAGAACAAAAGCTGACTGAGGGATTCTGGGAGTTGAAGTCCTAAGTCACATAATTGCCAAGTTTGAAGACCCCTGTTATAGAGCATGATGGGATTCCATGACTAAAACTGCCCTGTTGCTAACCCTAATAATTCCTCAGCAAAACTACTAAAATAGAAATTAATTTGTTTACTTCAGGGTTGTCAAACACGTCATATGACATATCATGACTTTTTTCCCCCTTCGCTAAACCAGGTGTGTGCATGGCCAGCATGTAACACATCCGGCCCACAGGCCACAAGTTTGACAGTCCTGGTTTAGCTCATTCTGTGTGATGATTTAGGAAATGGGAAAGAGTTCTCTAAAGTATTGGATGAAGACCTATTTGTCCTTCTGGCCTATTAAGATATCTCCACTGTAAGGAAATGGAAAACAATGTGTACTTATATTGCAATAAATCTAGTTGAGTTTCATTCCTTTTAATGAACTCAGGTAAATATTTATAGGAGTAGTCTTATTCAGACAGCATGCTAGCCTCATTTGCTTCCTCTCTTGATGTCTCCAATCAAGAACCATTTTACCCATGGAGAGATTCCAGACAACTAAGGATTGGATCTTGATTTTCCAGAAATAAATATAGGTATCTATTTCAGATACTCAGTATTTTTATTTGGGTGGGACAAGGATAGTGCCAAACAACCATGCTCATCATTTTAAGATAAAGGCACTTTTCCATAAACTGAAAGCAGACTTTCCTCTGCTTTCAATCGTATTATTAAAAATAGTAAAAATATTTTATTAGAAAGACTCTTCTATCTTTGGATTTCATTCCATAGTACCATTTTTATCCCAAATATATCTATCAATGGGTTACCATGTGTGAAATGGGTTCTCTTCTCCTCTAAAACACTGCACTTCTAAAATTGAAGAGAGGGGGGAATTTTGAAGTAGATTTGAAGGGGCAGAATAAAGACAAGTAAGGGAATTTATGCTTACATGACACTGTGTGTCACCTATATTCTTTAAGAAAGACCAGAAGATCTGTGGTAATAGAATGCCCTTTGGCTTTCTTGCCAAATTATTTACATTAGGATTACAAAAAATAAAAATATGTGAAAATATTAATACTAATAGATCAGAGCTGTCAAACTTATGGCCCGTGGGCCAAATGCATCACGTGCTGGTCACACCCATGGACAGTTTTGCGAAGGGGAAAAAAGTCATGATATGTCATGTGATGATGCCATGACGATGCAAATTTGACACCCCTTTCCTAGATATGCTAGGAAGTAAAGCTAAGTGATCAAATGTACTAAAATAAGAAATCTAGTGAAATAAGAGGACAAATAGGTTTACTGCATTGCAGGCAAAAGAGAGCAGAAGTTGTATTGTCTTCCATTTCATTAGATTAGTTTCCCAAATCATTTTTATGTTGCTTTCTTGTTTTGGTAATCTGCAGATATCCTAAATAATAATACTTGCATATTTAAGATGAAATGAAAAAGTATATATTTCTACTGTGTGTTACTTTGAGGGAGCATTGTAAAGTGCTCTGTTAACTGAAAATTCCTTTTAAAATCATTGAATACTAAAATAGGTAAACATTCACAAAAGACAGCTGTCAGACATAACATTTATACCTTTCATTCTATTTAAATCAGTCATAGTACAGTATTAATCTATAGAAAGGCTGGGAGGCTAAAGTATAACAGAAAGATGTAAACAGCATAGATATAGAAGTACGAATGCTCAGGTATGTATATAATACTGAAAACATTGAAAAAAATACAAGAAAAATATATTACCCTATTCTAAGAATAATGTCATGAAGGATGAAAAAAATGAAGGACTGCAGAAGAAGATACTTGCTAAACAAGAAACTTAGTGATCTGAAAACAATAAAAGGATGCATACAAGGAATGGAAAGCTAAAGTACATAAAGGTGTGTTAGAACTGTAAAAATGGAGTGAGAAAATGGAAAATTCAGACTGAGATGAAGTTGGCAATGGATGCTAAGAACAACAAAAAGGACTTATTTAGAAATATTTGAAAGAAAAGGAAGGCGAGCAAGAGAACTAATATACCCAAAGAATGATTCAGCTATTTTCCTTCACTATGATTTAATTTTCTTCAACAAAAAAATTCTACTATAAAATTGTGAGGAGCGGGCTCAAAGGGCAGGGATCAAAGCTTAAAAACGGTAGGACTATGATCGAGAAATACTTATTTGTTAATAATATGTTTTAGCTATCCAGGATAAGATTAATTGTATTGTAAAATGCTGAAGAAACTAAGATGAGCCTTTTGGATTGACTTTGAAAAATCCTGGAAAATGGACAAAGTGTAAGATGACTGGAGGAAGGCAAATGGAAATATTTTCTAGCATATCATAGAGATGGACCTTTTGCTATCTATCTGTCAATCTGTCTGTCTATCTTTGTATAACTGCCCATGTCACAAAGCATACACTTAATTTAAAAAAAACATATATTTTAAACAGACACAATTTAAAAGTAACTATTAGCAAGGTACACAAAACGAGATGATGATATTAACCACAATAAAGACGCCCAGGCCTTTTAACATAGCCAGGTCTTGATGGACTTGTAGAATTTGGAGAGGGATGGAACTAAACTTACCTTGGGGGGTGGAGGGAGAAGATTCTACAAGGTGAGCATTGTGGCAGAACAACCCCTCCTCCTAGGACCCAGCAGATACATTTTCTGAGCAGGTGGGATCCGCAGCTTTCTTTTTGGCACCTAAAGGGCTGGGCTGATATAGTCAGGGAGTGGCTGTCCCTCAGATAACATGGCCCAGTGATATTATGTATAATGTGGTTATTAGAAGAAAAATACATAATATATTTTTTAGACATTTTTGTCAAGACTGTCAAAATTAGATTTGTCAGGAAGCTAGTCTAATCTTATTATCTGTTCTGATAACTTAATTAGATCATTAGATGTTATGTCTGTCTATTTACATTTGTATTTACACCGTGCATTCTGAATAACAAACCTATGGTCTGGATGTCATGACAATGGAAAGAATTGCTTGCTTACTCAAAAAGTTTGAAGAATGAACTCCAATAATTTGAAGACAGCGATACTGAATGGGGTGTTACAGGTTCAGTCTCAAATTCTCTGCATTATTATTTGAATGAAGCTGTGAAAATAATACTTATCAGATATGCAGATGATACAAAACTGGGCATCTGGTACCATAGAACAACAGTTCCCAACCTTTTGGGCATCAGGGGCCAGTTCTGTGGAGAGAGTTTTTTCCACAGACCAGAGGAAGTTTTTCCTGTGCTGCCTGCAGCCCGTGGATGGGGCTTCACTCATTTGAGCAGCCCAATATCTGCAAGCCACGATCCAGTGCTGGTCCACGGACTGGAGGTTGGGGGGGCCCTGCTCTAGAAGTCAAATAAAATTATTTTGATGAGCTAGAGAAATGGACTAACAGTAATGGAATGAAATTTAACAGACATATGGAAAGCTATTCAATTAGGAAACAAATATGCACCAAAAGTTCAATGAAAATTAGAAAATGTAAGCAGTAAAATTTAAGAAGCAAAATGGGAAATTATATACTTAACCAGATAATGAATGCATAAGTATAGACATGGACATTTAGCTTGGCAATAGTAATTGTGAGAAAGATCTTGGAATAACAGCAATAAACTGACTATGAGTCAGGAGTGCAACTGCAAAAAAGGAAAGCACACTTTATACTAACTACTGCTTGGTCAGACTTTAAAGTATAAGATACAGCTCTGGATATCAGTCACAGTTATTGGAATGATTCACAACTTCTGGAACAGGCATAAAGAAGGATAATAAAGATGATCAAGGAACTAGAAACTAAGTCTCATGTAGAGAAATTGAAGGCACTGGACCTACCTGCTTTGTGAAGAAAGGCTGACAGGAAATATAATACCTTAAATATTTCACATAGCAGGATTTGTTTTCCATCATTCAAAACTATAGAGCACAGAACAATTGATTTAAATTACAGGAAGAAATTCCTCTTGAAGATTTTAAAAAATCCAATGATAAAGGCAGTTCATCAGTGCAAGCCTTTAAGCAGAGGCTAGACAGTAATCTATCTAGGAACCTTTAATTATAGATTCATGCACTGAGCCAGGGATTGGATTCAGTTGCCTGATTTGCCCTTTTCAATTCTATTATTTTAAGATGGCATTTTTTTAAAATGAGATTTGTGAATTGCTGGAGTTGAAAATATGTTACCTTCATCATTGATGGTTCTTTTTAATCCCTATAAGTTATTAAATCATTAATAATCATTAAATCTTTAAAAGCTACAGGGAAAAAATGAGGAGAATTCTGCCCAATGAATCAATCCAATACTTATTCTAAAAGTTAATGCAGAGGTAAATTGATGGTGTCAGCTTTTGCTTGGATTTGTGGTGGTTTTTTTTCCAAATAGCAGAAATGACTTTTCTTTAGCCACTTTTGTAGAGGGAATTGTTCACTTGCACAAAACATACACAATTAGTCAACAGCTAAGATCATTAATATAATGCATCTCTACTTTGTAATTACAATCTTGGCATTTTTGTTCCATTTAATTATTTATATATATTTATTATATTAAATTAAATTAAATTATTTACTTCTGCTTGATGGATCATTGAATCCTCTATAAAGCCGAAATCCCCATTCAGAAACAGGCCATCAAATATTCTGGCAAACTTTCTGAGACATCAGTCTGACTGCTATGCAGCCTCTAGAATTTAGCCAGTGACTGAGAAGGCTAGGGAGAAAAGCAAGTTCACAGGATATCCTTGTTAAGAAAAAAAAAGTTTCTGCACTTCCCAGTTTATTTGCAAAATTCCTGTCCAGTTCATGAAACATAAACAGAACTATTTCTGCCTGCTGCATTCCCTTATTGCTAAATATGACAAGAATACATAAACCACAAGCTACACAAAATGTCTATAGAGGATTTCTTCTCTTTCTCGTGTCTCTCAATTTTTATTTGGGGTTCTAGCCAAGAAATCTTTTCTGCCATGACTTTGGCCTGAAGCATTCTAATCTCAAAGAAACCACAGCAATCTGGTCTGCAGATCATTAAGGAAGGAAGCAATAGTGATAGAGCCTATCTTGCTTTTAAGCAGAGCAATTCTTTGGAACCACTTTTCAACACTCATGACATGATTTCTCATTAATTTCTCCTGCCTGCTTATCATTAATTCAGTTTTTGAGTACAAGAAACAAGTTCAACTATGCTGGTCTTGGGTTACTTTATCATCAGAAGCTCCAGCATTGTAAAATCACTTTTCCCCAATGTGTCTCCTACTTCCGTTTCTTCATCTAAAACTTCCCTATTGTTTAATCAGTGTAACTCTCTTCAATGTGGCTATTATGCTGAGAATGCGTCTATTACTGTTTCATAGGAACTGCTGGTAATGAAAGATTAAATCTTTTGTAAGCCTTGGTGTATAATCTTGATGAACAATCCCATGCCTATTATTCAGTAAAGTCTGTTAACACAAAGGAAGTGCCAGCAACCAATCTGATTGTTTCAAAGGGGTACTAATAAAATAAGAGTTTGCCTAATAGTTATATATTATAGCCAACATTACAAGAAGTGCGTCCCTGACTAACAATTGGTAGGAGGCTAGCAATAGCACTTAGACTTATATACAACTCCACAGTGTTTTACAGCCCTCTCTAAGCGGTTTACAGAGTCAGCATATCCCTCCTCCATTTTATCAACCTTGAACTGGTGAGGATTGAACTCCCGGCAGTGAGCTGAATTATCCTGCAACATTACATTCCAACCACTGCAGCTCCTAATGATCCACAAATATTAGGATCATACTTATGGACTTCCCATAGAAAACTGGATTACTGTGAGACTAGTTAGGCTTTTCTAGGGTTTTATTAACTCTAATCACAAACTATAATAATAACTTTGTACTTTATATATGCTGTAAGGCATGAATAATACCAGGGTGGATCCAAATGATTTTTCAGTATTATCCACAAAGCAGAACTCAGTGGATGATTCCTCTAAAGGAAGAAGAAATTATCTGATCATTTGCCAAGAATATGACTTTCCCCTTAATGATGGCAATTACACTACTACAGGTAGTCCTTGACTTACAACCACAATTGAGCCCCAAATTTATGTTGCTGAGACATTTGTTAAGTGAGTTTTGCTCCATTTTATGACTTTTCTTGCCACAGTTGTTAAGTGAATCACTGCAACTGTTAAGTTAGTAACACTGTTGTTAAATAAATACGGCTTCCCCATTGACTTTGCTTGTCAGAAGGTGGCAAAAAAGGATTACATGACCCAAGAACACTGTAAACGTCATAAATATCAGTCAGTTGCCACTGTCTGAATTTTGATCACATGACTATGGGGATGCTGAAATGGTTGTAATGTGAAAAATGGTCATAAATCATTTTTAGTGCCATTGTAACTTCAAACAGTCACTAAATGAACTTTGTAAGTCGAGACTACCTGTACTGAAAACACTGTATTGGGAACTTTATAATGGCTTCTTTTTGGAATTTAACTAAATACAGAACTGTATGTACAACTGAAAGAGAGATCATTCATATACAAATTAAGTTCAAGAGCCTGACACATCCCTGAGAATTTCTCCAAAGTTCTCTCCTCCAAAAGCAATTCTAAATAAAATTCTCATTCATCAAATTGTACTGCCCAATATGGGTAGTACACTGAAATCTGGAACAAAACAAAACAGAAAAAGGAAGAATAGATTGCTTCAATTATTTGTTTCAGTGTATGATGCCTCTACTATGTTTATGGCTTATTTCTATAACAAGATATTTTTCAGTGTTTGGGGCAATTAAAATATTTTTGAGTTTCTGAACTCATGAGAGATGATGTACAGATTTCATTAAAAAAATAATCTTCCCACAGAATGACGCTATTTCACAGTCCTCTTCCTCCAGTTTTTTCAAAAATAGCATATTTAGTAACTAGGGAGAGTAATGGAATCAAATCAAAAGCTGATTATAAGCTATCATATGGCAATCTTTAAACAAAGTTCTGTTATGCCCCACCCTACTTGTCTTTTCTTCTCCCCTTGTTGCCTTCAAGAAATAGAGGAGTGAATGGTCCCATAAAACCCATTACTGTTACATAATGCCATGGTCAATTGAATAACCACAGATATACACTATTTAAACCCGATTTCTTGAAACGGATATTTGAGACAACTAACCAAGTGTTTCATATGGTATAATCTATTCTCCTTGAAGGTTGTTTAAAACTTATGTGTTCTTCACTGTATGGAGCCAAAGGAGCATCTTGCTGTATTTTATATTAACCTGCATTCTGCATAACACTATGGGAGAAATATCAGTCTAGTTCACTTCCAAGTCAGGGGAAAGACACTGGAAACATGGAGGCTGATTAGAAAGATGGTTCAATGAAGCAGAACCATATGGAGTCTGGGCAGCTGACCACATGGAGTTGAGAAGGTGGGGTATTTATACCTTCTCTTGGGCTTTGAACTTGAGCTTCTTGATCCTGTGCAAGACCATGTATTCTGTTGGCTGATGTAGGGGTCATAACTGGCTTTGTAGCTTGTCTGAGCTCCCAGGTTTGGTTGAAGTTTGGAGGGTGTGGTGCAACTAAGATGATACAATGAAGGAGCTTGTGTTCTGAAAGTGTGTTGAGCAATTCCTATTATGGCTGAGGGCTAATCCTACCTTTGTTCAGACCTTGCTGCAGGGTGTAATGGATTAGCAAATCTGCATTTCTAAAAGCTGGCCTCAGTTTAGTATCTGCTTGGGGGCAGGAAGCTGGAGCTTTGGGTTTCTGTCTCCCTTAAGATTTTGATTTCTCTTTTAGTGGGAAATATTTTATCCTGCCTTTTTTAATATTTCTCAAAATATTTCATTCTTCTAGGAAAGGGGTGGGTGCTAACTTTCTACAAACTTATGAAAGGATAAGCAAAGTCATATACTGTAGCAAGCTATGCCTTCTTTCTGAGGATTATGCCAGCAGTATTGGTGGGAAAGTCAGGAAACTTAATCACTTGTAGGACTGAGAGAGTCTTTTACACTGGCATGAATCTTGTGGCATGTGAAAAGGTACTATGAGAAGGAGCTTTGCCAATAGGTACATACATTGTAGAGATGCATAGAGTCATTGGAAGCCAGGCAGCATACAAATTTAAATATGTGAATGGGTTTGAATGCCTGTTATTTAGTTGCAAATTTTCAGACACATACATACAAACCTGTAACCATTGGGGGGCCTGTAACCATTCTTAACTGAAAATTCTGACTGAGCAAAAAGTTCCCTTTATAAATATATAATTCAATCAGTCTACTCATTGTGTATAGACATATGTCTTTAATGCTGTAGTAGAATAGAATTTGTATATGTTCCTGGATAATACAAGAGGAGAAGCAATAATTTTACAATTGCTACAATTAAAATTTAATTATTTTAAAGTTTAATTATTAATCCTTTTGTTTTCCTCAGCCAAGAAAGAGCAACCATACCAAAGATTCATACACTGCACTTTTCAGGTCACCTAAGTTCTTTTTCTTCAGCCCAGCACTATGGACAAAAAACAAATGCATCCCAAAACTGAGGAGTATTTTGGCAAAGAGCATTGCAGCACTGGACATTTGGAGCCAGCTCTCAGAAATGAGTAGAAATCATCTCATTTCTGGGGGGCTGCTGCAAATACTCTGTGCTGCAAATACCCTGTGACAAAATCCTCTTTGTGTTTTGGGGCCAACTTTTTCACCCACAGCCTCTTTGAGAGCAAAGAAGCTACTTGGTGGAAAGACTCTGCCCACAGGGCAAAATCAATCCACCAGGCAGCACTTCTGTCAAGGAGGCTGGGTGAAAAAGTCCATCTGAGGCAGGGGTTGGGAACCTTGGCTCTTTCATGACTCATGGACTTCAACTCCCAGAATTCCTGAGCCAGCTATGCTGGCT